>UESW01004368.1:61219-263719 GCA_900491605.1 Calamus simplicifolius | reverse complement strand
ATATGCTTCCTTAGTCTTCTTTCTGATCAGATGAAGGTTTGCATCTAGGTTAGAGACATCCACCGGATGGGATGGGTGGTGCTGGAAGTTGGACCCCTTTTTCTTTTCCATCTCAAGATGATCAAAGCTCACTTTTCTCTATAATTTGTCTTTTGTTTTGATGGGAATTTATTTTACCTACTCCCCTAGTTCAATCAGGCTACAAAGTCAAATTTGAAAGCAAATGGGACGAAAGTATTCAGAATGTCTTCCCCCAACACTTGTATGTAGTCGGAAGGTGATGCTTAATCATATGGAACCGTCCGTGAACCCTGCTCCTCTTGTGGCCATTCGTGGGTGATACAGGACTTGTCAGAAGGAAAGAGTCCCGTGTGCAAATGTTGTAGGATGTTGAGCAAGATAAATTGCCCTCAGGAGATGAGGTATTGGTTTGTACTAGAAAACAAGACTCTATTAACTGATCCAACATATAGCAACTTTTGATGAACTATACGTGTGATTACATGGGATTGTGGCTGTTTTCCATTCCTGTCATCTATGATTTTAACTTGGGTCTGGTTTAAATGGACTCTATCTGCTCGGGTATTGTTTTGCATCAATGATGTTGACAGCTCAGTTCAGATTGGCCCAAATATCATTCACTTGGAACGGGTTACAGGTATGGTTCATCTTATCCGTTTAATCAATTCATTTGGAAAATAGGTCATACAATCTTTTGCTGGACTGGCAAAGTATTCCAAGTTGCCTTGCGCGGTCTGCTATGAGGTCATGGTCTTCAGCTCTTCCTTCAGTATTTTGCCAATTCCATTGATTAAGATGGCAAACATCTTTACAGTTCAAACTTGAAACTCGCACGCACCATCTGTGCATATTAAACATAGTGGATAATTGAAATCTTGATTCTCTCTCCGCTTTTATGGATAATTTCATTGCCCATATCAATACCTAGTTTGTCGTCTTACTTCCGATTAGTTAATTTACTGGATGCATTTCTCCAATTGTTTTGGGAAGTTGCTTCGATTTCATTTGCCTCGGTTGTAATGTGTAGGGTTTCTGCTCACCGTAAACGAAGGTGGAAAGTTGTCCATGGGCAACACCCAGCCCAACTATTAGATGAGCTTAGCATCAAATTCTAGCCCATGTTGCAAGAGATTGAACGGCACGGAATATCTTTCACATACCTAAAAAGTTTTTAACAACAAAGAGCGACCGTAAAACCAAACAAGGTATGCCCCGGTATAATGGTATTATTATTTCACTGGTGATACCAAAGTAGTTAATTTCGTTTTATTTTGGTGGAAATGTTTTATTTCGGTGGCTTATCTGAAAAGATGGGCCTTACGAAAGATTTTTCAACCATTCGGTTCATTTCAACGTGTTTTGGCATGTTTCGATCGTTTCGATAAAATATTTTCGAAAATTAATTTATAAATTATTAAACTTTCAGGATTATTTTTTTTAAATATATATATATATAATATCAAAAAAATTTTTAATTATCCTTTTTTTTTTTTTCAGTTTCACGATCGCATCTCTTAAAAATTTAAACTCTTATTTTTATGTTGTTATTATTATTTATAAAAAATATAAATTATAAATAATTTTTTATTATATATATATATATATATATATATATATCTCGAAATGAAGCACCAAAACGGTGTTTCATTCTCCTCTCTCATAATGTTACCTGCCCTGGCGCTAGCCTTTGTTTTATAGTCACAATCGAACCTATCGCTTTCACTTCAAATATTCATTGTTACAATCGTGCATATCACTTCAACTTGCTTATTCTCCCTGTATGATATCTGGCCGCCCAAACTGAATGATTGCTCGACGGTCGCTTGTCTTGGCATCGCTCAATATTATTATCTTAGCAGCGGCCCAACGAAAGGATGGTGATCGATGGCCTAAGAATATTTTGCTCCAGAAGGATTAAAGAGAGAGAGAGAGAGAGAGAGAGAGATTCTCTTTTAATGGCCTTCATTTTTGGTGTGCAGTTGTAGATATGGCGCGCATAGATCGATCACATGGAATCGGCAAGGAGGTAAGCGTATAGTCATGGTGACTGATTGCTCGTGGTGGGCCAACAAGGGCTGGCTATGCTTTCAGAAGGCTGCATCATTTTAATATTTTGGCGCCCACACTTAATAATGCACCTAACTAATGATTAACGTTGAGATCAACGTTGTCAATTTCGTTCCGTTTCAGTTATTTCGGTTGAGACGTTTCGTTTCGGTAGCTTATCCGAAAAGATAAGTACTATGTTTCGTTTCAGAAGATTTTTCGGCTGTTTCGGCGTACTTCGACCGTTTCGGTATATTTCGGCCGTTTCGGTAAAATATGTTTTGAAGACCAATTTATGAATTATTAAACCTTTCAGAACCATTTATATATATATAATATCAAAAAAAATCCTAGTTACCCTATCCCCATTTTAAAAAATATATAATAACAAAAAAAAATTCTAGTTACCCTATCCCTACGGTCGCATCTCTTAAAAACTCAAACTCTTTATTTTTATATTGTTATTATTATTTATGAAGAATATGAATTATGAATAAATTTTTATATATATATATATATATATATATATATATATATATATATCAAATTCTTAAAAACTTAAACTCTTTATTTTTATGCTGTTATTATTATTTATAAAGAATATGAATTATGAATAAATTTTTTATTATATATATATATATATATATATATCCCAAAACGAAGCATCGAAACGGTCCGATAATAAAATATTTCGTTTCATAAGCTAAACCGAAATATAATCCGAAACGAAATTGACAACCTTGCTCGAGATGCTATTTAGGTTCACATGGTTTGTATTGAATTATTAAATAAGTTGAGGTATGCGGAGATCTGTTTCCCAGTTTATAGGAGATTTACATAAGTCTCTTTGTCTAAAACTAGTGACCTAGATTGAGACTTGATATGCTGATCCAGTGTCGTCGGGATAAACGACAACGATAACGCGACTGACGGAGGCTCTCTCACAACCCCCGAGATCCCTCTCGGTCTCGGGCCACATGAACAGTATTTCAACCCTCGAGATCCCCTCTCGGTCTTGGGCCATATGAATGGTGTCTCCACCCCCGAGACCCCCTCTCGGTCTCGGGCTACATGAACAGTATTTCAACCCCCGAGACTCCCTCTCGTCTCGGGCCACGTGAACGGTGTCTTCACCCCCCGAGACCCCCTCTTGGTCTCGGGCCACATGAACAGTATTTCAACCTCCGAGACCCCCTCTCGATCTCGGGCCACGTGAACGGTGTCTCCACCCCCCGAGACTCCCTCTCGGTCTCGGGCCACGTGAACGATGTCTCCACCCCCCGAGACCCCCTCTCGGTCTCGGGCCATATGAACAGTATTTCA
The DNA here is from genome assembly GCA_900491605.1 of Calamus simplicifolius. Lineage (NCBI taxonomy): Eukaryota > Viridiplantae > Streptophyta > Magnoliopsida > Arecales > Arecaceae > Calamus > Calamus simplicifolius. The sequence goes on along the minus strand of UESW01004368.1, from coordinate 260,329 downwards.
ACCTCCGAGACCCCCTCTCGGTCTCGGGTTACATGAACAGTATTTCAACCCCCGAGACCCCCTCTCGGTCTCGAGCCACGTGAACGGTGTCTCCACCCCCCGAGACTCCCTCTCGGTCTCGGGCCACGTGAACGATGTCTCCACCCCCGAGACCCCCTCTCGGTCTCGGGCCACATGAACAGTATTTCAACTCCCGAGACCCCCTCTCGGTCTCGGGCCACATGAACGGTGTCTCCACCCCTAAGACCCCCTCTCGGTCTCAAGCTACATGAACAGTATTTCAACCCCCGAGACCCCCTCTCGATCTCGGGCCACGTGAACGGTGTCTCCACCCCCCAAGACCCCCTCTTGGTCTCGGGCCACATGAATAGTATTTCAACCCCCGAGACCCTCTCGGTCTCGGGTTACATGAACAATATTTCAACCCTCGAGACCCCCACTCGGTCTCGGGCCACATAAACGGTGTCTCCACCCCCGAGACCCCCTCTCGGTCTCAGGCCACATGAACAGCATTTCAACCCCCGAGACCCCCTCTCGGTCTTGGGTTATATGAACAGTACTTCAACCCCCAGTGCACAATCCAGCCTACTCTGGGCCACCTGGTATGCCCATGCGATCCGCCGCACATCTGTAGCAGGGTGTGACCATGCCTCATAACGGTGTATGGTCCGTTGTATGTCTGTCACTGTGCGCGACCATACCCCGTTGCAGCGTGCGATCCACCACCTGTCCGCTACTGTGCACGGTCACATCCAGTGGTGGTGCGCACCAGACATAACCCCAAATGCAGGACACCTGTGAGGCCGTGCTGACCAATGATGCGAGACACCTCCAGCATGTATGGTGACGAAACGATCTGTCATTGTCAGCCTCATATTTTGTCCGTTATCGAACTGGGCTCCTGGAAGTCAGCAATCATCGGGAACAGAAGGGGGATCTTTGAACAAGTATAAAGCATACGCCCATGCCATAGGCCGAGGACTTGAACACTTTTTTTCTAGCTCTATTCCACTAGTTAAGCCCTAACTGTTTAGCTCCTTTCGGCTAGATAGTTCTCATATGTTCCCAAGTGACTGACTTGAGCGTCGGAGGGTCCCCACAGGAGCTTTCGGTCTCCGGAGACTTTTCTTTCAGGAGTCCGATGAGGAGGACGTCTGTTTCCCCGGCGTTTAAAGGAGGTAACTTGGCGTCATCAGATTGGCGCGCCAGGAAGGGGGGAGAAAGAGATAGACATCGAACCAGCAATCTGCAACTCCTCTCTCTTCAAGCTCGAGTCATGGTGACAATCCGTACGAAGGGGGCTCTGTCAGTTGCACTGGGGGGCAGCGCCAAGGGGCTGATCCGCTGGCGGTCGCCCCCTCAGCTCTTCCGGCCGGCATCTCGGCACCGCCGCATCCTCAGGAGGCTGGACCTCCCGCTCCTCCGGTTGACGTTCCTGCGCCTCCTCCCCATTAGCCCCAGGAAGATCGGTTTGCCGCTCTAGCCACGCAAGTCCAATCCTTGGTGGCGGCAGTCCAATGCCTGCAGTATCAGTAGGCGGCCCAGCGACAACTGGAGCCATTTCCATCGGTTCTGAGCGTGGTGCAACCCAGCTAGCATTCTTCCCAAAGGAGGTCGCCGGTATCGAAAGCTCGCCACCGTCATGCCTCGCCCAAGCCTTATCACCGGGAGGCCTCCAAGAGACCCCGATCACATTCTCGCCATGCCAGTGTTTCCCCTAGGCGGCGACATGGGAAGGAGGTGGAGCGCCCTCGCAGACATCGCCGTCACTTTCCCCCGTCTTCAGAATCCTCGGGGGAAAGGTTCCTTTGATGGCCGGATAGCCCGTTGGGCCGAGCGTCGACTCGATGAGTACAACCAGTGGTTGGAGGAACTCAGCCGCCGGATCACCCACCTTCCTGAGACGGATTATGACAGCCGGCCTCCGCTATCTCGCCGCATCATGGAAGAGCCCATCTCCACCTGATTCCGTCTCCCCCAGCTGGATCCTTATGACGGGACTACAGATCCCTGGACCACCTAGAAAGCTACAAGGTACTCATGCAGGTCCAGGGGGCCACCGATTCGCTCATGTGCATCGCCTTCCCTGCCATCCTGAAGAAGGTTGCCCGAGCCTGGTACTCTCACCTGCCGCCGTGGAGTATCGATTCCTTCCGTCAATTGGAAAGAGCCTTTTTGGCCCACTTTGACGCCTGCCGCAAGATCCTAAGAGTAGCTGACAGCCTCTTCGCTGTCCAGCAGAAGAGTGGCGAGCCTTTGCGGGATTATGTCGCTTGGTTCAAGGAGGCAGCTTTGGAGGTTTACAACCTTGAAGATTCAGTGGCCACTTTGGCCTTGAAGCGAGGGCTCTGTCCATCCTGCTTTGCATACACCCTGGATAAAAAGCCATCCGGTTCTTACGCTAAACTTTTGACCCGGGTCCAGAAGTATATCTACGCCGACGAGGCTGATTCCTCCTGACGCGAGGCAAGTGGGAGCGCCCTCAAGAAGCCGGCCCGCCCTGAGCTTGTTGAAGTTTGACCCCGGAAACCTGAACCCCCCCGCCGACCAGACAATCGTCCCCGAGCTCCTGCACAGAGAGATGGACCCTACACTCCACTGCTCGCCCCTATATCGCACATCCTGCTCGAGATTGAGGGTGAGTCCTATCTTCAGCGCCCACCTCAATGAACCCAAAGATCCCCCGCAACAAGAACCTCTACTGCCGATACCACTGGGACCATGGCCACAACACCGACGACTGTCGCCAGCTGAAGAAGACGATAGAGGATCTTATCCAGCGTGGCCATCTGGGAAAGTTTGTTTGGAAGAACAACCCGGATACTCCTGGCCTGTCAGCGCCTCCATCGCCGATGATCGACAATGCTCCAACTGAGAAGACGGTGGCGATGATTTCCTAGGGGCAGGTGGCCCTCCCAAGAGGCAGAGAGGGGGGGGGGAGTTAGATCCTGTAATTCTTTCTTTAAGGAGGACTAGAGGGGGTGGTGAATAAAAACGATGATAGCGTCGTCGTGACCATGACGATCGCTAAGCATCCTGTAAAAAGAATTCTGGTTGATAGCGAAAGCTCAGTGGATGTTTTGATTATGATGCTTTTGTTCGCATGAACTTGTTGCCCGACCTGCTCTGGCCCGTCGCCACACCCCTGATGGGGTTCACTGTGATTCCGTGAAGGTCGAGGGGGAGGTCACTCTTCCTGTCACAGCTAGCACGACCCCACGCTAGAGCACCGTCCTCATAAATTTCCTGGTGGTACGGGTGCCCCTCGCCTATAACGCAATCCTCGGGAGACCTGGGCTCAATCTTTTGGACGCTGTCGTATCCACTAAATGACTCCTTGTAAGGTTCCCTACCCGGAAGGGAGTCGGGGAGATGTGGGGGGAGCAGAACCTGCTCCCACTTTGCTATCATACGGCCCTAGTCCGCAGGAGGCGGCACCTGCGCCTACATCGGAAATAGAGGACCCCCGGGACCTGGAGAGAAGAGGGGAGCCGGCCGAGCGCCTACTTGCTTTCCCTCTCGAAGAAGACCCGACAAAGACAATCCAAATTGGAGCCCTACTCCCAGAGGAGGCCCGTGACCAGCTCCTCACTTTCCTATTGGCTAATGCAGATGTCTTCGCCTGGTCGGCGTCCGACATGCCAGGAATTCGGAGTAAGTGATCACCCACAGCTCAACATTAGGCTGGAGTGCCGGCCCATTAGCAGAAGAAGAGGAGTTTTGCCCCTGACAGGCAAAAGGCCATGGATGAGGAGGTGCGAAAGCTGTTGGCAGCCGGTCACATCCGTGAGGTACACTACCCAGACTGGCTGGCGAATGTTATAATGGTTCGCAAGGCCAGTGGGAGCTGAAGGATGTGCGTGGACTTCACTGATCTCAATAAGGCATGCCCCAAGGACAGCTTCACTGCCCCAGATCGACCAGCTAGTGGATGCCACATCCGGGCATGAAACTCTTAGCTTCATGGATGCCTTTTTGGGGTACAACCAGATCAGGATGAACCCGGCTGATGAAGAAGCCACCTCCTTTGTCACTGAAAAAGGGCTCTATTATTACAAGGTAATGCCGTTTGGGTTGAAGAATGCCGGAGCTACCTATCAGAGGTTGATGAATAAGGTCTTTGAGGATCAGATCGGGCGTAACATGGAGGTGTACGTGGACGATATACTAACCAAGAGCACCAATGTTGCTGATCACGTCACCGATCCTTGCAGAGACCTTCAACAACCTATGCTGGTACAAAATGAGGCTGAATCCCCGTAAGTGTGCCTTTGGGGTGGCGGCAGGCAAGTTCTTGGGCTTTATGGTAACCCAGCGGGGGATTGAGGCCAATCCTGACAAGATCAGGGCTATCTTGGATATGAGGCCCCCAGCTAATAAGAAGGAGGTGCAATGCCTAACTGGAAGGGTGGCGGCCTTGAGTCGCTTCATGTCGAGATTGGCAGAAAGGTGCCTGCCCTTCTTCAAGGCGCTGCGCAAGGTCAGCGGCTTCGAGTGGACAAAGGAGTGTCAGGATGCCTTTGAAGAATTGAAGCGATTTCTATCCACTCCCCCACTATTGTCAAAGCCGGAGGGTGGGGAGGAGCTCTTCCTGTACCTCGCAGCCTCCTCAGAGGCCGTCAGTTCTGTGCTTGTACGCATGGAGGCCGACGGGGTGCAGAGGCCGGTCTACTACACCAGCAAGGTACTTCATGATGCTGAGACAAGATACACTAGAACTGAGAAGATCATTTTTGCCCTGGTGGTCTCTGCCCAAAGCTTTCGACCCTACTTTCAGGCTCATCCCATCGTGGTGCTCACGGACCAACCTCTTCAGGCCATCTTGTCCCATCCTGACACCTCCGGTCGGTTGGCCAAATGGGCCATCAAACTAAGTGAGTTTGACCTATCTATTCGGCCAAGGTCAGCCATGAAGTCTCAGGTGTTAGCTGATTTCTTGGTCGAGTGTACTTGGATTGAGGAATGTACGGAGGAATCATGTCCGGAGGAACGTATGGCCTCCTCCTCAGTCGAGGAGGTAGAGAAGGAAGATTGAATCTTGCACATGGACGGAGCAGCCAATTCTCAGGGAAGCGGAGCCGGGCTCATCCTTGCAAGCCCCGAGGGGGAGGTGGTGGAGTATGCCCTTCGGTTCCAGTTCTCGTCCACTAATAACCAAGCAGAATATGAGGCCCTGTTGGCGGGATAAGGCTGGCTGAGGAGCTCGGTGCAGGGCGTCTGAGAGCCTTCACGGACTCCCAGCTTATTTCTGGGCAAGTTGCTGGAGAATACGAAGCTAGAGACCCGACCATGTCCCGTTACTTGAGTAAGGTGCAGCTCCAGGCCTCTCGGTTCTCTTACTTTCATGTCAGCTACATTCCCCGAGCAAAGAATGCCAGAGCCGATGTGCTGTCCAATTTGGTCACCTCGGCCGATGAGACACTGGAAAGAACGTATGTGGAGCACTTGTAGACCCCAAGCATTGAAGCTGCGGAAGAGGCATTGCCGTTGCACAAGGGCCCTCTTTGATGGATGCCTATGTACGATATTTGACCGACAGCACCCTCGCTGAGGACCCCGCAGAGGCTAGACTGCTTAAGCGGCGGGCCCCAAGGTTCCTGATAATGGACGGAAGGCTCTATCGAAGGTCATTTTCATACCCGGTCCTCAAGTGCATAGGGCCAATGGAGGCAGACTACATCTTGCGGGAAATCCATGAAGGCATCTGCGGGAGTCATCTAAGGGGTAGAGCCCTAGCTCACAAGGCCCTACGACAGGGGTACTACTGGCTGACCATGAAGAAGGACGCGACCGAGCTTGTTAAGAAGTGTGATAGCTGCCAGTGCCATGCCAATATTCAGCGATAGCCGACGTCTCAGCTGACTCCCTTGGTGGCACCTTGGCCCTTCGCCCAGTGGGGTATAGATATCTTGGGACCATTCCCCCCGGCCTTCGAACAGCGCAAGTTCCTCCTGGTGGCCATCGATCACTTCACCAAATGGATTGAAGCCGAAGCCCTTGCTAAAATCACTGAAAGCAAGGTGAAATCCTTCTTTTGGAAGTCTATCATATGCCGGTTCGGGCTACCTACTAGTCACTGACAACGGTCGGTAGTTCGATAACGCACCCTTTCGAGAGTTCTGCACCGAACTCGGCATCCATCAGAGATTCACTTCCATCGGACACCCCCAGACCAATGGAGCGGCCGAGGTGACCAATCGCATCATTCTCCAAGGACTAAGAGCATGACTAGATGATTGCAAGGGGCGCTGGGTAGAGGAGCTCCACAATGTGCTATGGGCCTACCATACGATGCCGCGAGCCCCCACCGGAGAAACTCGTTCAGGCTGGTCTTTGGGTTCGAGGCTGTCATCCCGGTAGAGATAGGCTCCCCGAGTCCTCAGGTGGAGTCGTATAATGAGGAAGACAATTCAGACCGGCTGCGGCCCGACCTCGACCAGGTGGAGGAGGTGCGAAACCGAGCGCGGCTGCGGATGGTGGTCTACCAACAATGAGTTGCCAGGTACTACAACACCCATGTGCATCCCAAGACTTTCTTACCGGGAGACTTGGTCCTTCGACGGGCTGAAGTCTCAAAGCCGGCGGAGGGAGGCAAGCTAGCTCCAAATTGGGAGGGGCCCTACCGGATCGCCGAGACACTCCGTCACGGGGCATACAAGATCGAAGAGCTGGATGGGAGGCCGCTCCCCCGGACATGGAACGCCAATAACCTCCGTCGATACTATTAGTAGTACATTTCTTTTCGGCATTAAATACAATGCTAGTATCTTTGTGGGTTTTCACCTTTCACTTCTCATCAATGAACTTAAATTCTTGTCTCTCAGTTTTTCCACAAAGCCCAGTGTATCGACACTCAGTAGCTCAAACCCGACCCCTGTTGGCACTTAAAGCCCTGGGCCAGCCAGGCACAAAGCCCGACCCCCATCGGCACTTGAATCCTTGGGCCAGCCAGGCAAAAGCCCGACCCCCGTCGACACTTAAAGCCCTGGGCCAGCCAGGCACAAAGCTCGACCCCCGTCGGCACTTGAAGCCCTGGGCCAGCTAAGCACAAAGCCCGACCCTCGTCGGCACTTGAAGCCCTGGGCCAGCCAGGCACAAAGCCGACCCTCGTCGGCACTTAAAGCCCTGGGCCAGCTAGGCACAAAGCCTGACCCCCGTCGGCACTTTAAGCCCTGGGCAAACCAGGCAAAAAGCCCGACCCCCATCGGCACTTGAAGCCCTGGGCCAGCCAGGCACAAAGCCCTGTGTACCATCGGCACTCAACAGCTCAAGCCCGACCCCTGTCGGCACTTAAAGCCCTGGGCCAGCCAGGCACAAAGCCCGACCCCCGTCGGCACTTGAAGCCCTGGGCCAGCTAGGCAAAAAGCCTGACCCCCGTCGGCACTTAAAGCCTTAGGCCAGCCAGGCACAAAGCTCGACCCCCGTCAGCACTTGAAGCCCTGGGCCAGCCAGACAAAGCCCACCCTCGTCGGCACTTGAAGCCCTGGGCCAGCCAGGCACAAAGCCCGACCCCCATCAGCACTTAAAGCCCTGGGCCAGCTAGGCACAAAGCCCGACCCCCATCGACACTTTAAGCCCTGGGCCAGTCAGGCACAAAGCCTAACTCCCGTTGGCACTTGAAGCCCTGGGCCAGCCAGGCACAAAGCCCAACCCCCGTCGGCACTTGAAGCCCTGGGCCAGCCAGGCACAAAGCCCGACCCCCGTCGGCACTTTAAGCCTTGGGCCAGCCATGCACAAAGCCCGACCCTCGTCGGCACTTAAAGCCCTGGGCCAGCCAGGCACAAAGCCCGACTCTGGTCAGCATGAAAGCCCTGGGCCAACCAGGCACAAAGCCCAGTGTACCACTGGCAAAGCGATGTACCATCGGCTCTCAGTAGCTCAAGCCCGACTATTGTCGGCACTTGAAGCCCTGGGCCAGCCAGGCACAAAACCCGACCCCTGTCGACACTTGAAGCCCTGGGCCAGCCAGGCACAAAGCCCGACCCCCGTTGGCACTTTAAGCCCTGGGCCAGCCAGGCACAAAGCCGACCCCCATCGACACTTAAAGCCCTAGGCCAGCCAGGCATAAAGCCCGACTCCGATCGGCACGAAAGCCCTGGGCCAACCAGGCACAAAGCCCAGTGTATCACTAGCAGAGTGATGTACCATCGGCTCTCAGCAGCTTAAGCCCAACCCCCGTCGGCACTTAAATCCCTAGGCCAGCCAGGCACAAAGCCCGACCCCCATCGGCACTTAAAGTCCTGGGCTAACCAGGCAGAAAGCCCGACCCCCGTCGGCACTTGAAGCCCTGGGCCAGCCAGGCACAAAGCCCGACCCCCGTCGGCACTTGAAGCCCTGGGCCAGCCAGCACAAAGCCCGACCCCCATCGGCACTTTAAGCCCTGGGCCAGCCAGGCACAAAGCCGACCCACGTCGGCATTTAAAGCCCTGGGCCAGCCAGGCACAAAGCCCGACTTTGGTCGGCACGAAAGCTCTGGGCCAACCAGGCACAAAACCCAGTGTACCACTGGCAGAGCGATGTACCATCAGCTCTCAGCAGCTCAAGCCCGACTCCTGTCGGCACTTAAAGCCCTGGACCAGCCAGGCACAAAGCCCGACCCCCATCGGCGCTTTAAGCCCTGGGCCAGCCAGGCACAAAGCCCGACCCCCGTCGGCACTTAAAGCCCTGGGCCAGCCAGGCACAAAGCCTGACTCTGGTCGGCATGAAAGCCTTGGGCCAACCAGGCACAAAGCCTAGTGTACCATTGATAGAGCGATGTATCATCTGCTCTTAGCATCTTAAGCCTGACTTCTGTCGGCACTTAAAGCCCTGGGCCAGCCAGGCACAAAGCTCGACCCCCATTGGCACTTTAAGCCCTGGGCCAGCCATGCACAAAGCCCGACCCCCGTCGGCACCTAAAGCCCTGGGCCAGCCAGGCACAAAGCCCAACCCCTGTCGGCACTTAAAGCCCTGGGCCAGCCAGGCACAAAGCTCAGCATACCTCCGGCAAAGCGGAGCGTCATCAGTCCTCAGGAGCCCGTCAGCCTTGACCTCCTGAGTCCAATGCCTCAACCCCCAGAAGCCCGTCCTTCCTGGCCCTAAGGTTTGGTCCTCTCTAGCCAAGTCAGCAATTCGAGAAAAGAATTAAAGGATACCTCACGGCGCTGATGAAGCCTCGAGAGGTCGCACGCCATTAACCAATGAATTTGGGGTAGAGATTGTAAATGGACAAAGACAATTCATCTTGAGGGAAAGTGATATTTCATTAATTTAAAGTGATTACAAAAGCGCCGACCTAGTCGGACTTACAAAAATAAAATACAAGCGGAGGATCATGGTTCAGCCGGTGCGGGCTCGTCATCGGATGAGGCCAGCTTCGAGAGATGCTTCGGTTCGACCTCGAGGACTTGAGGAAAGTTTAAGTCCCGAGTGACTTTCTCCTTCCCATGCTGGAATCCTTGGAAGAACGCCCCCGTCGAAGCTTCCGTCAGCTCATCTATAAAGCACTCGGATGCCTTGAATTCTTCTATGACCCTAGCGGTCCTGGCCGTGACGGCTGCTTCCACCTCAGCAGCCCGAACCCCCTCCTCTGCGGCGAGAGCTGCCGCTGTTGCCCCCTAGGCCTCCTGGGCGCAACGTGCCTCCTCCTCGGCTTTATCAGTCCTTTCCTTCGCCGCTGTTACCCTCTCCTCTGCCGCCCTTGCCCTCTCCTCGGCCTCAGTCGCCCGACTCTCGATTGCTTGGATGGCCAAGGTCAGCTCAGAGATGTACAGATCTCTGGCTGCGACGGTGTTCTCAGCGTCGGTCATCTGGCGGAGTGCCGCTCGCAAGCGGTTGGCCTCTGCCTCCGCTCGGCTCTCAGCAGCCCTCACCTCGTTGGCCCAAGCGGTTCTGGCCGACTCCATGGCCCCCTCGGCCGCCTCCGCACGGTGACGAGCTTCCTCGGCCTCCTTTTGGGCCTCCCGTAGAAGGGCCTTCCCTCCGTGAATGACCTCCCTCGTAGCCCTTAGGGAGTTCGCAAGTTGCGTGTAGTCTCCATGTCAAAAAAAAAAAAAGAAAAAGAGAGAAGAAAAAGAGAAATGCAGAGGCAAAGGATTGCATGACAACTTACTCTGATGAGGGCCGCGTAGGACTCTCGATAGAATGCAGCTGCCTTCAAGTGACTAAGCTCCTCTAGGACCTCAGGCATGAAGACTGGCGAGAGGACCCGCTCTGCCCAGCGCCCGTCGTTCAGAATGGAGTCCCGAGGCGGCCCCAGTCTGGCTCCATTCCCTTCAGCGGCCTCGGCGTTACCAGACTCGGCGCATGGGCTACTCATTGGCGTCTGCTTGGGGGGTGGGCTTGCTTCCCCTGACGGCCCCTCACCCCAGCTCCTGGCTGCCTCGGGGAGGGTCGGTCCGATGGGAGCTAAGAGCTCCTCCACCACCGCTGGCTCCTCCGCAGCCGGCTCCTCCGCAGCCGGCTCCTCTGTTGGTACCCCCTCGGTCACCGCCCTTTCTGGCAGGGTGTCGGCTGTGAGGTTAATCTCCGGGGTGACCAGGGGCTCTTGCGGTACCGGTGGCTCGGGAACCTACACCGTCGGGCATTTTGGAGCCGGTGCTCACCGATCTTCGCTTGGTCCTTCCCGGGCCCTCTTCTTGGTGACGACCCTCATGAGTTTCTGGGTGGGGACCTTCATGGCTGTACAACTTTGGTCAGGGTCGGTACAAAAAAAAGGGGAGAACGACGGCACAAGAAGACTTTGACTAAGTATAAGAGAGACTTACCGCGGTGGGAAATGAGACCCGTCGACTGGAGGTTCTCTTCCGTTAAGAGCAGGGTGTATCGAGGGATGTTGGTAGCCAATAGCCGCACTAACGTTTCCTTGTCTCCGGGGTGGATGGTGGAATTTGCATTACCTCGGAGATCGGGGTCCCCCCACCGGGCCTTGACTTGGTCAATATTTGCAAAGAAGAACCGAGATTTTCATCCCTTGATAGAGGAGGAAAGAAGGAGTTTCAAGACTCGGCCGGGTCGGGGCTGAAATAGCCACCAACCCTTTTGAGACCGAAGAATGTAGAATAAGCGAAAAAGAGAAACCCGGGGTGTGATTTGGAGATGGTGGCAGAGAACAACAAAGGCGCTAACGACCCTAAGGGAGTTTAGGACCAACTGTGAAGGGGTCAAGGAGTAGTAATCGAGGAGGCTTGCGAAAAAAGAGGGGAGGGATAGACGGAGGCCTACCCTCAAGGAGATCTCATAGATAGCCACTCGATCGGGTCGAGAGGAGATCACCCGGTCGTCGGGAGTTGGAAGATAAAGCCTAATCTCCCGAGGGATTTGGTAATGGGCCCGGATATTTGCTAGATCCCGGCATGTTACCGTGGAGGCGACCCCTTCCGGGGATTCCGCCCCCACTCTCGAGGAGGCGCTGGCCCCTGCCTGGTGGCCCCTCGATGGAGCCCTACCAGCCGCCACAGGATGCCTCCCTACGGGAGACTCCCGAGCGACCCTTCGCTGGGCCAGAGGGACACAGTCCTCCGGATCGGAGGACCACTCGAGGGGAGGAGAAGGGGAAGGAGGAGAAGAAGGAGAGGCTCGAGGCCTCTCCGACGAAGAACGATTCTCTGAATCGTCCTCCGCGGACCAGGACTGAGAACTCATGGCGAGAAGAAGAAACAGAGGAACCTAGAAGGAGCAAAAGGCTGACCTGGGAATGAAAGTGACGCGCGCAGGCTCTCAGGTTGTAGGGGTGACCAGGGAGCAGAAGATCAAGGAAGTGCAGAGGAAGAAGACGATAGCAGGAACAGAATGGCTACTTTCGACCCACCGCCTGGGTTTTATTCAGTTTCAAATCGTCCCGCCATGCCTCGTCCACCACATGGACTCTCACAATAGGATGGACCGCCTCGGAAACCACTGAGCGCGGGATACGATTTGCTTTCGGCTAATGATGGGACGCCATTGACGTCGCGCTATGATGGGTAATGATGGGACGACTTTCTTTACAGATTCCAATGGATCAACCCTGCTTCGAGGATGATCGCCGTAAATCGGGTGGACAGTGTTGGCTACCTTTTCACATCCCCACACCGCCCGCATAAAATCGTCGTAGCGCCCATAGGCACGTGTCTGAAGGCGGTTTGCGATGAGCAGGGATCAGCTACTTGGGGGGTGACACCCCTTTCGCCTTACTGGGATGGGCCCACTCCATCTTAGGGGCGAGGAGGCATCTGATATGGCTGATCCAGCGCCGTTAGGATAAACGACAACAATAACGGCGACTGACGGAGGCTCTCTCACAACCCTAAGACCCCCTCTCGGTCTCGGGCCACATGAATAGTATTTTAACCCCCGAGACCCCCTCTCGGTCTTGGGCCACATGAATGGTGTCTCCACCCCTGAGACCCCCTCTCGGTCTCGGGCTACATGAATAGTATTTCAACCCCCGAGACCCCCTCTCGGTCTCGGGCCACATGAACAGTATTTCAACCCCCGAGACCCCCTCTCGGTCTCGGGTTACATGAACAGTATTTCAACACCCGAGACCCCCTCTCGGTCTCGGGCCACGGGAACGGTGTCTCCACCCTCCGAGACCCCCTCTCGGTCTCGGGCCACATGAACAGTATTTCAACCCCCGAGACCCCCTCTCGGTCTCGGGTTACATAAACAGTATTTCAACCCCCGAGACCCTCTTTCGGTCTCGAGCCACGTGAACGGTGTCTCTACCCCTCGAGACCCCCTCTCGGTCTCGAGCCACATGAACAGTATTTCAACCCCCGAGACCCCCTCTCGGTCTCGGGCCACATGAACAGTATTTCAACCTCCGAGACCCGCTCTCGGTCTCGGGCCACATGAACGGTGTCTCTACCCCCGAGACCCCCTCTCGGTCTCGGGCTACATGAACAGTATTTCAACCCCCGAGACCCCCTCTCGGTCTCGGGCCACGTGAACGGTGTCTCCACCCCCCGAGACCCCTCTCGGTCTCGGGCCACATGAACATATTTCAACCCCCGAGGCCCCCTCTCGGTCTCGGGTTACATGAACAGTATTTCAACCCCTGAGATCCCCTCTCGATCTTGGGCCACATGAACGGTGTCTCCACCCCCCGAGACCCCCTCTTGGTCTCGGGCCACATGAACAGTATTTCAACCCCCGAGACCCCCTCTCGGTCTCGGGCCACATGAACAGTATTTCCACCCCCGAGACCCCCTCTCGGTCTCGGGCTATATGAACAGTATTTCAACCCCCGAGACCCCTCTCGGTCTTGGGTCATGTGAACGATGTCTCCACCCCCTGAGACCCCCTCTCGGTCTCGGGCCACATGAACAGTATTTCAACCTCCGAGACTCTCTCGGTCTCGGGTTACATGAACAGTACTTCGACCCCCGGCGCATAATCCGGCCCACTCTGGGCCACCTGGCATGCCCATGCGATCCGCCGCACATCTGTAGCAGGTATGACCATGCCTCATAACGGCGTATGGTCCGTTGTATGTCTGTCACTGTGCGTAACCATACCCCGTTGCAGCGTGCGGTCCACCACCTGTCCGCTACTGTGCGCAATCACATCCAGTGGTGGCGTGCACCAGACATAACCCCAAATGCAGGACACTTGTGAGGCCGTGCTGATCAATGATGCGAGACACCTCCAGCATGTACGGTGGATACGATCTATCATTATCAGCCTCATATTTTATCCGTTATCGAATTGGGCTCCTGAAAGTTAACAATCATCGGGAACAGAAGGGGGATCTTTGAACAGGTATAAAGCATACGCCCATACCATAGGCAGGGGACTTGAACACTGGTTTTTCTAGCTCTATTCCACTAGTTAAGCCCTAACTGTTTAGCTCCCTTCGGCTAAACAGTTCTCATCTGTTCCTAAGTGACTGACTTGAGCGTCGGAGGGTCCCCACCAGAGCTTTCGGTCTTCGAGGACTTTTTTTGCAAGAGTCCGACGAAAAGGACGTCAGTTTTCCTGGCGTTTGAAGGAAGTGACTTGGCGTCATCAAGACTTAAAATTGCGGCTCTAACCAATGCTTGCGAGGATTGAACGAAATTAGAACGGCCAGGTAGTCAACTAGTTAAATCAAAAGAAGTTTATGTCGATCCTTTTTCCCCTCTCTCTCATCGTTATAAAAGTTAATCAGTGCTTTCGACCTCTGTTTTTTTTTTTTTTTTTTGGTGGAGGGGGTGGTGGGGTTGCGGTCCTTCAAGAAGAAAAAGATGAATGCACTCTCATTCATCAATCATTTAAAGAGAAGTTGGGAGGACTGGAATGGTTGCCCCTAATCCTAACAATGGCCGCTCCTTTTTCTCTGAGAAAAAGGATGGCTTTCCTTAATTTTTTTTCTAACATGACTTTAAAAAATAAATTAAATGATGTCACAATAATCATTGCATAATTGGCCTAATATCTGTAAAGATTGAATCTAGATTAATTTAGTAGTACCTGTTCAAATTGCCAGCCTGCTGTCAATCTAAGGTGAATGTTCCAGCTTTAACTTGGATACTTGCATGGGTGGTAGATGGAAAATTAGAAGAGATCATACTTAATATTTAATATGCAAGAAGAGAATATATTTTTCACAAGTTAAAGCTAGAAGCTGCATATTAGTGTAGGGCACATGTGATGCGTGCACTTGCTAGGGGAAAAAACTATTATTTAGAGAGGTATAGACAAGCAATGCATTTATAATGCACGAGCTATATATGAAGAGGATGCGTGGCTGAACCCAAGCGATGTTATTCCACCACAATTTTTTTTTTTAAAAAAAACCATGGTTTTTACTAAAGAAAAAGGGCATCCAGTATGCCCGATTTTAAGTTCTGACGGTGATTCGGCCTTTCTACTGATATTTAGGACACTTGATGAGCCTTTGCAAGCAATCAGCATCAGATCGCCTCCGTCCTCTTACGCAACATAAATAAATATAAGAGAGAGAGAGAGAGAGAGAGAGAGATTCCTCAACCACCTTGTTCCTGTTCCTCATCCATCACTTGAGCTTAATGCCCGTGAGTCTGAAAAGAAAAATAATATACAAAACCATCACTCTGTCTCCCTGTTATGTTGTGATGTGCTCGTCGTTACTGCGACCATGATGATGCCATCATCATTCATAGCACGTAGAACTTTTTATATTTGCTAAGACGGGCCATCTCTTTTGTCCTGTGTTATATTCGATGTTATTTTATGTGGTAGCTTGACAACAATGCTAAGATGATATCGCGGTCATATCGACGCAAAAAGGACAGTAAAAACTACAACAATATAACGTTAAATATTGTACGTGATGAAAGTCAATGCGCCAATCCACGTAGCCTTCTACTTCAACATATATATATATATATATATATATATATATATATATATATGACTCATAAAGGAAGAGATGATGCAATTTCAGCAAACCCACCACTAAACAAAATAACAATGCTCTCCAAACCATGCACACCTCTATAAATACATTATTCGTCCATTTCTACGTACTATAAAACAAAATGAAACGAAAAACAAAAAAAAGAAAAAGAAAAAGAAAGCTCCACCTGTAATTGTCCATACGTTCTTCTGTCAACATCTATGACAAATAATTGAGAGGGGAATGCCGTGTTAAGAACTAAGAAAATCTCCGTTCAGTTCACAAGCCAGCTCCTCTTGAGAAATTTCAAAGCATTCGTCAGATAGATCTTGGGACAGCGATGTCGTTAGATAGCTACTAAATTCTTCTGAACTCTCCACATGTCGAAGGCCCTGACATGGATTCAGCCTCTGCTCATGTGTTTTGATCTGTGCCCGAATCGGTGATTCCAACTTAATCTCAGACGAAGACCAATTCAAGACCTCATTTCCTAACATAGTGCTCATTTGAGCTGCTGTGTTGCAGTTCCAATTGATAGTGCTGCTGTACAAACTCTCTTGGATGCCATGACTCTCCGGAACATCTAACACTTCGCCATAATTGCAGAACCCGGAGTTGGTTCTTGAAACAAAGCTGCCATCAAAATTCGCCATGAATTCATTCTGCTCTAGAGGTCTATAAGTTTGTTGGAGTTGGTGGCACAAGTTTGCATGAATCCCCATTGGATCCATAGCTGCCTGGTATTCAAATGAAGGGAAAGGATTGAAGATGGGCTTCACATCAGGCTTCGGCATCTCTTCTTGCGCTTCTGTCTCGCTTAATGGCTTGTGGGTGACCGGGTCGATCCCACTCTGCTTAAGCTTCTTCTTTAGGCTTGAATTCCAGAAGTTCTTGATCTCGTTGTCAGTTCTCCCTGGCAATCGTGCTGCAATTTGAGACCACCTGCGACACAAAACCAGATAGGATTGGAGACTAGCTTATTTGTGATGTCAAATAGATAAAAATGTAGCCCTGGGGTACGAAAGCCTTTGGATAATTATATTAGTACCTGTTGCCTAAGACCTCATGCAGTCTTATGATAAAATCCTCCTCCTGCTGCGAGAAGTTTCCTCTCTTAAGGTCTGGCCTCAGGTAATTCATCCACCTCAGTCTGCAGCTCTTCCCACATCTTTCCAATCCTGAGAGAAGCAAAAGAGATCACATTTTGTCTGAAAGCTTAAGAAGAGAGAACAGATCGAGAATATTAATAAATAATAATTAATGAGGATGGATATAATTAGAACATGCCTGCTTGTTTGGGGACAGAGCTCCAACAGCCAATACCAAATCTAGTGACGTGGTTGTAGAGCTTCTCATCTTCTTCAGGTGACCAAAGGCCTTTCTTTAACTTCTGCTTGGTACAGCACGGATGCCTTCCCATTCTCTTTGGGATGATGGCCAAGAATTCTGTCGGTTTTTAGTGATTTCAGATGCGGAGAGGTTGAGGCGATGGAAGAAGGACTTGGTAGTTAGTTAGGAAGAAATTAATTCCTACTGATTTAGCACTCAAGTTAAAAAGGAGGAGGGGGCTTGGCACAGGTGAAGAAATCAAGAGGTGCGAAGTTCTTGCAATGAAATAGTTCGAGATGTGGAGGTATCTTGAACAACCGGAAAAGTGTTCAGCAGCAGAATAATGTAGGAAAGAGCTTTGCAACGAAGATTATTGAAGTGTTAGGAGAGGTGGAGGAAAGATATAATGCATTCGGGTTTGGTAGGGGAGTGGAGTGAATTTGGTATATATATATATATATATATACATCTGATGATTTCTTGTCTCCTTGATAATTAAGACAAAGGTACGTACGTCGACCCAGTCCCTTGAACTACGTACAAACTCATCAATAAAAAAACACATGAACAAATTATTATTATTATTATTCCTTCCTTCCGTTCCAATGAATGCAAGCCATGCAATTCATAAGTCAGTAGTACTGTAGTCATTTACTATTTGTCTCGTACAATTCATTTGGATCGTCGGTTTCATGGGTGGTAGTTACGCAAACGATGGGCCTCCACGCTAAACGTTGCATTCATTCCATAATCCAGTGTATCAAGCAACACCACCGATGGTGACAAAAATTGGAAATCAAGCAAAATATTGGAGCCTAACGATTAAAACTGCACTCGCGCGTGGTCGCTCTCCTCGGGGTTGCTTTTGCCAGTAATATATCTGAATACGGCCAGGAACAATTTCGTCAGTGTTGAATATTAATGAAGCGTCATACAGTACTGAATGCCAGCATTAGTTTCCAAAGATTTTAAACTACCTACTAATTAATGCTATAAAAGTAACTGATCACCCACCCGGCCACCAAGTCCTCCCTCCATGGGAGAGGAGCAATTCTATCATTTAAAGCACCATTAATGCATTATATATATATATATAGCAAGTAGTGCATCCAATTATGATCGTAATTAATGGAGATAGAATTATATATTCTTATTATTATTATCAATAAATAACATATATATAGCTAGTACTCTCAGTGAAAAATAATTATGTTATTTTTGGGCCTCACCAAATTAAAATTCTTTCCTTTTATTTTTTCAGGAAAATTGATACAAAAATATGCGTCCATTGAGTCTATGTGCTGGCGTTCCACATCGATCAGTTAAAAGTAACGGACCTCTTTTAACTCTTTAAGCTTTCGGACGTCATGAAATCGAGACGGTCGTCTCTCGCAATTGTTAATGCCGTGTCTTTGAAACGTGGCAAGCACGCTTGCGTGAATAGCTTGCAACGAACGCAGCAGCATCGATCGCAGGCACGTTCTAGAAAGAAGAATTCACGGAATGCTTAGAAGTCACTCACTCCCTCACCGTGCATGGCTAATAAAAGAATATAAAATGCCATCTGCAACCGAGTAAGGTTGATGTATGTATGTACGTACGTAACGTAACGTAACGTAACGTAACGTATAGAGAGCGATGGAGTTGCATTTGACGTGTCTTCTCTTGAATATTTAATATACTCGTTTGATCAAAGGGGCCGGGAACGTCCAAGCTTGAGACGGTGACATGCATAGAGAGCTAGAGACGGAGTTACAATATTCGACGTGTCTTGAATATTTAATATACTCGTTTGATCAAGGGGGAACGTCAAGGCTTGAGACGGTGTCAGCCGGTAGAATAATACGTCAACTCGCATGGGCCCTGCGAACGTCATGCTATGAGAATGCCGCTGGGAAACAAGCCGGCGATGTGGCCGCCTGCATGCCTGTCCGAAATTGCGGTCTCCTTGTAGCAGTCTATAACGCCACCAAGAAGAATGTGAACAACATGCGTGAGGTTGTGACAGGGAAGGTGATGTTAGGGGGTAAAGAAGCATCCGACCTAATCTAAGGAAGATTTGGAACCAATCCATCTTGCGTGTTATGATGAAAGATGTGTAGTGAACGAGTGATTAATGAGAACTAAAAAAAAAGTAAAATCAAATAAAAGAGCAAACATATAGAGATTAAAGTGATTCAGGCTTATATATATATATATATGTATGAAAAAGAGCAAACAATTTTATTATCAAGAAATATCAAAGATTATAAGAACTATTGTTTTATCAAATTTTAAAATTATAAGCATCATTTCCGCATCAGAGCTTCTTTCTCATAAATTTTTAGATTTGTTTAAATTTAACAGGATTTTCTCTTGAACCTTATTAATAATTTTCTAAGTTACTAGGGCACCTCGAGGCTAGAGCTCCAAGGTCTAGGCCAAAGTCAAAGCCAAAGTTATCTTGAAAGCGAGGATTACTTATGCTTATATAGAGGAAGGATGTACAACATACTACAAGGATTAGGATTAGAACTAGAGTTCTATACATATATGAAAACATATTCTTTTTTGTCTTTTGAATTTTAAGACTATATAAATTAGAACTGAAATCCTACATGGAGATATATTCTTTTTGAGCTTGAGAATTTCAAGATAAACTCTAACAAATATCCATATTGTCTTGAATTCTCAAGTGATACTAAAACATATAGTTAATTTTTTTTTTTTTTTACGTACCTTAAAGGGCACAGCTCAAGAACTGCATATACCAATTAGGTCCCAATAATACATTTAATCCTTGAAAAAATATGTAGCATTCTGATAATGGACGCCTATTGACCGAGCTCACTAACAAAAGCTTTTAATCAGTGAAGCTTTACCAAATATATTTCTTATCAAGCCGAGTTAACTATATAAGCTTTCCAATCAATTAAGCTTCACCAAATAAGCTTTTCACCTAGAAATAAGTTTCCTAACCAATTGAGCTCATCAAACAAGGCTCTTAATCAATTAAGCTCATCAAATATGCTTCTCAATCAATCAGCTCCCCAAATAAGGTTGCTCATTAATTAAGCTCATCAAAATAAGCCTCCCAACCAATTAAGCTCATCAAATAAGCCTATCCATCAACTGAATTTGCCAACAACCCTTTCAATCGATTAAGTTCACCAAATTAGCCTTCCAATCAACTAAGCTCATCAAATAAGGCTTCTTAATCGGCTTAGCTCACCAAATTAGTGTCTCACACAATTGAGCCTATCAAATAAGCACCAAATATTTCTCAATCAACCAAGCTTACCAAATAAGCTTCTTGGAATAATTACTCTACCTTTTTTAAAGTTATTCAAACTTTATCCCACACTTATTCAAGATGAAATAGCAACCTCTTTTTCCAACAAAACAAGGATTATTTTTCCTTTTTTCTTCCTTAACTCGTATGATAGTCTCTCGCTTACGTTACCGCTCACCTCTTCATGAACCTCTCGTCAAACATTGCTCACTGGAGTCTCAACAAGGCCACTCGCCAACTAAGCCTGCTATCTTTGCCTTCTCCTTTGCTACTACTCGCATGGATTGAAAACCTCTCAATGATACCAAAAACAGACCTTGAGAAGGAGAGTTTCAATAGCAACTCACTAGTCCTTTCTTCTTTGGTGCTGAACAAGTAGCCTTCTTCATTAAGGGTTTGATTGGGCCCATAACACTTAAGATCAAAACCATCGATCCTGTTCTATAGTCATGGATACCTATATCGTTCATCTCTTTCTGACATAGAATAGGATATTTTTATGCCTCCTTCTGCTGATCCATAGAGGAGTTTTGCTCCTTGGCCATGAAGGTTCTCTTTTGGCAATGGCTCCTGATAGGGCTAGCCATCATAGGAGGCGGCCCTGAGATCTAGGCGCCCCCGGGACCTAGGCGGCCCCTGGGACCTAGGCAGTCCCAGAGCCCTAGGCAGCCCCTCCCGGTCTTACTTCTAGAGCTCTCTAACTGCCCTCATATTAGAAGCACTTAATACGACAAACTGTCGTGTATGGATAAGGCTCAAAAGTCGTCGATCATCATTACGCTTTAATTGACTTGTGTAAGACAAACTCTGGAAAGTCGTCGTTTATTGAAAAACTCAGATAAAGGACGTATTGATTACCTACTTTAGAGTCAGATAACTTTTCATAAATTCTGACATTCCCTCAGAAGGATCAAATTTCATCATGAAGATCCTAAACTTTGTGAGCAAGCAAGTTCCTAAAGATTCCGAGGACAACTAGTCAAGAACGACCACATGGCGAGCGCTAGGACAAAAAAAGAAAGAAGGAGAGAAGAGGGGGAGATATAAGGTGAGTGGCGATACTATTGAAGGGGACCTTCTTTTGGACAAAAAAAAGAGGAAGAAAGGAAGGCTCGGGATCCTTCTTCTTTCATTCGAATTCCAAAAATTCAAGGCTGAGTTCTCGATCATCAATACCCGAGGCCTGTAGAGTCTTCTGGGTAATCAAACAACATCAGATTGGCGTGTAGGAAGGGGAGCGATGTTGCGGTATTAAGTCTTTGGATATGGATACAAGATCGACAGGGGAGAATCCTTCCAATCAGTTCGAGGGGCACATCTTGGTCTTTGATTGTATTGGGAAACCTCTTTATTCAGCCGAACCGACAAGGGACAAGCCCCCCTTTTCTTTCTTCACCATTACCAGCGCCAGCTACTCCCCAGGACCAGTTGGCCACCCTTACACGGCAGGTTCAAGCTCTTGTCGGAATGGTTCAGCAGCTATAGGAGCAGCATTCTAGAGGAGTCAGGCAATAGCCCGAACTGCCACCGCCACTCAGATTGGCTACTCCTGTCAGCCGACAGTCCGCCCAGAGGAGATCTCCTCCAGTGAGGCCTCTCTACCCTTCCACCTGGCCGGACCTCATTCTCAAGGCTCCCGAGGTGGTTCGCATTCTCTTACCCGCTCCTCGGGCAGCCCTCCTGTCAAGTGGCACCGGGGGAAGGAGCCCCACGTGGAGCACCACCGATGGCATCGTCGATCATTCTCTCATTCCCCTGAACCAGCCGGGGGAAATATGACTGATCAGATGGAGAGGCACCTCGATGAGCAGGACCGAAGACTGGAGGAGCTTAGCCAGAGACTTAACAACCAATCGGGGTCAGATTATGACACTGCCCTCCTCTTACCCGACGGGTTATGGAGGAACCCATTCCAAAGAGGTTTCGTTTTTCTCAACTAGACCCTTATGATGGTACTACTGATCCCTTGGATCACTTAAAAAGCTACAAGGCTATTATGCAGGTCCAGGGGGCAACTGATGCCCTTTTGTGTATTGCCTTCCCAGCCACCCTCCGAAAGGCTGCCCGTGCTTGGTATTCTTGTCTGCCTCCGCGCAGTGTTGATTCCTTCCGGCAACTGGAGAGATTTTTCTTAACCCATTTTGACGCCTGTCGGAAGATTCCCCGGGTGGCGGATCGTTTATTTTTTGTACAGCAAAAGGAAGAGAGAAGCTCTTTCTTTACCTCGCGGCTTCTTCAGAGGTGGTTAGCTCCATTTTGGTCCGCATCGATGAACATGCCACTCAAAAGCCTGTGTACTATACGAGTAAGGTGCTTCACGGTGCAGAAGAAAGATATTCCAAGGCCGCAAAGGTTATCTTTGCCCTGGTTATTTCCGCTTAACGGCTCAGACCATACTTCCAAGCCCATTCTATAATTGTGCTCACTGATCAGCCTCTCCAAGCAATCCTGTCTCGTCCTGATACTTCTGGCCGGTTGGCTAAGTGGACGATTAAGTTGGGGGAGTTTGATCTCTCTTTTCAGCCCCGAGCAGCTTTGAAATCCCAGGTCCTAGCCGACTTTTAGTCGAGTGTACCTGGTCTGAGAAGCATCAAGGAAATCCTGCCCAAAGTCTTCCGGATGGCGACAAGGAGAATGGTGAAGCTTGGATCCTTCATGTCGACGGGGCTTCTAACTCCCAAGGGAGTGGGGCTGGTCTTATTCTTGCCGGCCCGAAGGGCGTGGTGTTGGAGTACGCCCTCCGTTTCCTCTTTAAAGCTACTAATAATCAGGCTGAATATGAAGCCTTGCTGGCCGGACTCAAACTGGCGCATGGGCTGGGGATCAAGCGCCTCCAAGCTTTCACCGATTCACAGCTCATTTTTGCACAAGTAGCTGGGGAATATGAGGCTCGAGACCCTGTCATGTCTCGGTATCTAAGCAAGGTCAATATATTAGTTCCCTTGCTAGAACACTTTACCATCAGTTACATCCCTAGAGAAGAGAACGCTAGGGCTGACAGGCTGGCTCGGCTTGCCACTTCAACGGACAACGCCCTAGGCAAGACTTATGTTGAGTACCTGGAGACACCTAGCATTGAAGTCATGGAGGAAGTTCTACCAGTTATGCAGGAAGGGACATGGATGGACGCCTACATCCACTATCTAAAAGATGGTGTCCTCCTAGCTGACCGCAAGAAAGCCAAG
The DNA here is from genome assembly GCA_900491605.1 of Calamus simplicifolius. Taxonomy (NCBI): domain Eukaryota; kingdom Viridiplantae; phylum Streptophyta; class Magnoliopsida; order Arecales; family Arecaceae; genus Calamus; species Calamus simplicifolius. Next base: position 237,225 of record UESW01004368.1, on the reverse strand, counting down.
CTGCTTAAGCGGAGGGCCTCTAAGTTTGTATTACTAGACGACCTGCTATATAAGAAATCTTTTTCCCAGCCTCTTCTCAAATGTGTCGGCCCGGTAGACGCAGATTACATTCTCAGAGAAATTCATGAAGGTATATGCGGGAGCCACTTAGGGAGCAGATCGCTGGCACGCAAAGCTCTCCGACAGGAATATTACTGCTATCCATGCAGGGAGACGCGACTGAACTGGTGAGGAAATGCGACCAATGCCAGCGGCACGCTTGTATCCAGCGGCAATCGGCTTTCCAGTTGAGCCCTCTCTCTGCCCCATGGCCCTTTGCCCAATGGGGCATGGACATCCTCAGCCCTTTTCCTCCGGCATTGGGATAGCGGAACTTTCTGCTGGTCGCCATTGATTATTTTACTAAGTGGGTCGAGGTTGAAGCACTCGCTAAGATCACAGAGAGCAAGGTTAAGGCCTTCTTCTGGAAATCCATTATTTGTCGATTTGGCATACCTCATACCCTTGTCACTGACAACGGCTGACAATTCGACAATGCTGCCTTCAAGACTTTTTGTGCCGACCTTGGTATCAATCATCAGTTCACCTCTGTAGGCCACCCGCAATCTAACGGTGAGGCTGAGGTCATGAATCGTACAATACTACGAGGGCTGAGGACCTGGCTAGATTCATCTAAAGGCAGATGGGTAGAAGAACTCCCAAGCGTACTCTAGGCATATCATACAACTCTCAGGGCACCGACAGGAGAGATGCCTTTTAGCCTGGTCTTCAGTTCTGAAGCTGTCATTCCTATCGAGATCGGCTTTCCGAGTACTCGAGTGGAATCATATAACGAAGCAGACAATCCCCTCGATTTAAGGGCCAGCCTCAACCTCATCGATGAGGCGAGGGCCCGAGCTCAGGTTAAGATGGCAGCCTACCGTCAGCGAATGGCAAGATATCATGATGCTCATGTCCGTCCAAAAGCTTCCGCCAGGGAGACTTGGTCCTTAGAAGAGCTGAGATATCCAAACTGACAGAAGGGGGCAAATTGGCCCCGAATTGGAAAGGGCCTTATCGGGTTACAGAAGTCCTCTACCGTGGAGCGTACCGACTTGAAGATTTAAATGGACGACTGGTTCCTCGAACTTGGAATGCAGATAATCTTCGATAATATCATCAGTGATGAATGTATTTGTTTAAGGAGTTAATGAATGTACATGTATGAAAATTTCTTGTTTGCAGAGTTTTCAAAGGACCTCGGCGGCCCCACAGTCCTAAGAACACCCCCGGGTTGGTATTACTTATCCCTGAGGCGGTTCAAGTCCTGGACCTTAGGCAGCCTTGAGTCAAGCTCCCGGGCCGGTATCCGACTACCCCCGAGGCAGTTTCCAAAGGACCTCGATGGCCCCACGGTCCAAGGATACCCCGGGTTGGTATTACTTACCCCTGAGGCGGTTTAAGTCCTGGACCTTAGCGGCCTCGAGTCAAGCTCCCGGGTCGGTATCCGACTATCCCTGAGGCAGTTTTCAAAGGACCTCGGCGGCCTCACGGTCCTAAGCACACCCCGGGTTGGTATTACTTACCCCTGAGGCGGTTCAAGTCCTGGACCTTAGGCGGCCTCGAGTCAAGCTCCCGGGCCGGTATCCGACTACCCCCGAGGCAGTTTTTAAAGGACCTCGATGGCCCCACGGTCCTAAGGACACCCCCAAGTTGGTATTACTTACCCCTAAGGTGGTTCAAGTCCTGGACCTTAGGCGGCCTCGAGTCAAGCTCCTGGGCCGGTATCTGACTACCCCCGAGGTAGTTTCCAAAGGACCTCGGCGGCCCCATGGTCCTAAGGACACCCCCAGATTGGTATTACTTACCCCTGAGGTGGTTCAAGTCCTGGACCTTAGGCGGCCTCGAGTCAAGCTCCCGGGCCGGTATCCGACTACCCCCGAGGCAGTTTTTAAAGGACTTCGGCGGCCCCACAGTCCTAAGGACACCCCCGGGTTGGTATTACTTACCCCTGAGGCGGTTCAAGTCCTGGACCTTAGGCGGCCTCGAGTCAAGCTCTCGGGCCGATATCCGACTACCCCCGAGGCAGTTTTCAAAGGACCTCGGTGGCTCCACGGTCCTAAGGACACCCCAGGGTTGGTATTACTTACCCCTGAGGTGGTGTTCAAGTCCTGGACCTTAGGCGGCCTCGAGTCAAGCTTCCGGGCCAGTATCCGACTACCCCCGAGGCAGTTTCCAAAGGACCTTGGTGGCCCCACGGTCCTAAGGACACCCCCAAGTTGGTATTACTTACCCCTGCGACGGTTCATGTCTTGGACCTTAGACGGCCTCGAGTCAGGCTCCCGGGCTGGTATTTTCAAAAGTTTAGGCGGTCTCAAGTTAAGCTCCTAAAATCGAGCAACCTTGTAGAGTTCCTCGAATAGCGACCCAAACGTTAAAATCACGGAATTCATGCTCCACGGCTATCTTTTAAATTCAAAGATGAGGTTCCTGTGATATGACCCTTGAATTCATACCTGGCACTAGCGTATGGAGTAAGCCTTAAAAAGCCGGGAGGATAGATAAATCCCCCCCCCCTTCTTGTGTAGTAGTTGAAGATCGATAAGCGGTTAACTAAATCACCAAGCAAATAGGAAAAAGAAGGTAGACATTCATTCGTTAAAATGTTAAACCATCACAGGCCACACTCTACAAAATGCTATCCAAAGGTCGATATTGATCGGCCTACAAAAAGAAGTTCGCTAAAGACAAAACTAAAAAAAAAAAAAAGAAAAGAGAAGGATAAAGAGAAACTCAATCAAATTAAACTTCGCTACACCCTTGCTGGTCCCCGGGATGGTCATTCCCTGCAGTCGGCTTTTCTATTTTAATTGGTCCAATGGTGGGGCCCTTGACTATCAATAGTTCGTCGGCTGCGTCTTCGACCCTTAACTCATCCTCGACCTCAGCGTCAAAGGCCTCTTCATCGTCTGTGGGTCGAAGGTGCTCGAGGTCACCAAGCTTATAAAGTCGAGACAGTCTCCTCTTGCACCTTTCAAAGCCTTGAATGAAGGCATCTAGGACGGCCTCGCAACACTCCAAAGCAAAGAGTTAGAGGAATCTTTCTATTTCTCGATGGCTTCCCGAGCTTGAGTCTCGGCCGAAGCCACTCTCTCTTGAGCCTGTACCTCCACCGCCGCCGCTTTATCCAAAGAGTCCTTTGCCTCTTTCTCGGCCAAGACTAGCTTTTCTGCATCATCACGGGCCGCGGCTTCTGCATTGTCGGCCCGGTTTTCAGTATGCTCTAACTGAAGAAATGCCTCTCTCAATTTCTCCTCAGTTGGCAATAACCTCGCCGTAACTTCCAACAGTTTGGCATCCAAGGTCTGCAGCTCTTTCTCGGCCCTCTCCCGCCATGCGGGGTTATCCTCCTGAGTAGTCTGAAGGTCAGCTAATGCCTTCAACTCCCGGGCCCTCACTTCCGACAGCTCCTTGTCCAAGCCCTCGATGCGGGACTTGGCATTAACTAGATCTTCTTGAATCACGAAGAGGCCGTTGGACATCTACATCAGTTAGGTAATGAGCATACAAATTTTGTACTAATAGAAGAGGAAACGGAGAGAAAGACCTCGATCCTACCTGGAGCACGGCCGTAAAGAGTGTGTCAAAAGACTCCTCCAACGGTAAGGCCCTCATTGTAGCTTGAAATTTGGGTAAAATGGTGAGCCTTAGAACCATTTCCGCTAGACGACTCTTATACGACGTACCTTGCCGGGCCGTCTGTGAGGATTGAGATGGACCCCTTGAAACACCCGAGGGGGTCGGAGCATCTACCCCCTCGGTGACTGCGGACATGGCGGAAAAGCTTCGATAGAATTTGGGGGCGTTGCGACACCCACCCCGACTGTCTCTCCACTTTCAGATGGTCTCCTGGTGACTTCAAGAGCAGGAGAGATTATAGCCGCTGGGCTCGCATGGGGAGGCCCCCCAATCGGTATTCCAGCGGGAGTGCTCTCTCCTTCCTGATCCTCCTCCACCAGGATAGCCTCGGGGAGGACGACTGAAGCCTGGGTCGAATGACCCGGCTCTCTTTGGTGGGGTCTCTTGGGCCTTACCCTTGTGGTATCGGGGACATCCCCCTCCCTCTTTCGGAGGTTCGCCATTATCAAATCCTGGGAAAACCTCATTGCTGCAAATAGAAGACCCAAGGCAGATGAAAAGGAACCCCAGATATACAAAACATAAGAGGAAAATGCATGCCCAAAAACATGTATTCATACATGTGTATCTATATATAAAAAGCAAAAATAAAACGACAAGACCCAACAAAACACTAAGTCAAATAAACAAAAAAAAAGAGAGGAAAAAAAAAATTTGAGGCTCATCGGGCGCCATAGGCAGCAACACCGGCATGGATGATGGTGGACACCAAAACTTTAAATAATTCTTGATCCCTTTCTTCGACAGCAGAATTTTGATTAGAACTGGTATCAGGAATACCTCAGTTCGTATTTATCCCCTCTATATGCACGTAGAAGAACCGGGACTTGCACCCTTTAATTTTGGAAGGGAGATTGAGCCTAAGGGTTCTCTTAGGCCTAAAAACAAAGTCCACCACCCAGTCTCTTTGGGGTTTCGAATCCTATACATAGCCCTAAATAGGGAGAGCTGGGCAGAAGCCCCGTGGAAATGACAAAGGACTAAAGATGAATAGATAATACGAATAGAATTAGGGGTTAGCTGCGCCGGGATAAGGCGATACCTATTTAACAAATTCATGAAGAAAGGATGGAGAGGCAACCATAGACCACATTTGAAGAATTCCTCGTATAATGCAACCTTCCCCGGCTGCACAGAGGTCACCCTATCTTCGGGAAGGGCGATAGAAAGTCGGATACTATCAGGTATCCCAAATCGGGCCCTAAGGTTCCTAAGGTTCTGAGAGGTCGTGGTTGAGGCGATCTCCATTGGACCAGCGGATCTAGGAATAGCGGCTGGAGATGCTACCTCATGACTAGTGGATGAGGACAAAACTCTAGGGGACTGGGACGACGGTCTAGGTAATGCTTGCGGAACCCTAGCAGGCTCCTGTACCGCGGCCGATTGGTCCCCGCGGATGGTTACACCCCCGAGAGGCTGACGGCGCGCCTGGATGATCTCTTTTCGAGAGGGTTTGATCATAGGACCTTTACCTTTCCTATCATGGTCGGGATCCATGGAAGAAGGGGAAGAAAAAAAAAGAAGAAGCTAACCTGAACTCGAAGAAATGGGACGCAGGAGAAACGGCGAAAATAAAAAGCAAAAGAATTGAAAGGACGGGCTCTTTACAATATATTTGAATAACACCTCGAGCGCTACAAGGCCACGCGACAATGAACGAATGGAACCAAGGCAGACGAAAAGATACTATCTTCCTTGGGATATACGCCTCTTCATCCAAAACATAACTTTATGAATGTAAAAATTGCCTGGGACCTTTCCGCCCCTCCCCTTTGGTAATTGCTATGCATCCAAACGCAAGGGGCAGGGGCGATGGGGCATATGATAGGGCTAGCCATCATAGAAGGCGGTCTTGAGATCTAGGCGGCCCCTGGGCCTTAGGTGGTCTCTGGGATTTAGGTGGCCCCTGGGCCTTAAACGGCCCGTGGGATCTAGGCGGCCCTTGGGCCTTAGACGGCCCGTGGGATCTAGGCGGCCCCTGGGACCTAGGCGACCCCTCGGACCTAGGCCACCCCTGGGCCTTAGGTGGCCCCCGGACCTAGGCGGCCCCGGGGCCTTAGACGACCCCTGGGATCTAGGCGGCCCCCGGGACCTGGGCGGCCCCAGAGACCTAGGCGGCCCCTCCCGATCTTACTTCTAGAGCTCTCTAGTTGCCCTCATATTAGAAGCACTTAATACGACAAACTGTCGTGTTTGGATAAGGCTCAAAAGTCGTCGACCATCATTACGCTTTAATTGACTCGTGTAAGACAAACTCTGGAAAGTCGTTGTTCATTGAAAAACTCAGATAAAGGAGGTATTGATTACCTACTTTAGAGTCAGATAACTTTCCACGAATTCTAACATTCCCTCGGAAGGATCAAATTTCATCATGAAGATCCCAAACTTTGTGAGCAAGTAAGCTCCTAAAGATTCCGAGGACAACTAATCAAGAACGACCACGTGGCGAGTGCTAGGACAAAAAAAGAAAGGAGGAGAGAAGAGGGGGAGATATAAGGTGAGTGGCGATACTATTGAAGGGGACCTTCTTTTGGACAAAAAAAAGAGGAAGAAAGGAAGGCTCGGGATCCTTCTTCTTTCATTTGAATTCCAAAAATTCAAGGCTGAGTTCTCGATCATCAATACCCGAGGCCTATAGAGTCTTCTGGGTGATCAAACAACATCAGCTCCTTTGGTAAAAAGTGATCCTCAGCCACTTACTGCAACCACCTCATGCCCATTTCCAAAATAACGGCCAGCCTATGAAAATGCCTTAGACCTCGATTCGCCCACCCCTGCCATGCCCAACGAAATATCAAGAGTGCACCCTTCTTCTTTCCATGGAACTTTTGGCAACATTTCTCCACTACCTTCTGATACTCCTTACCCACCATCGGGTATGATTTCTTCATCTATTTCAATTTTCTGATCTTAATTTTCAATGATCTCAATAGCTACTACTCTAGCCAGCTGGTAGAAGTCCACGAAGGAGAGAGAGCGGGGAATTGCTCTTTAATTGGCTCCAATGATCGAATGGCAATTTCAAGCACATTGTTCACTTCATATTTCTACTATTGTGTCTCATTGTCTTGAGATCCATGCAACAACTCTTCAACATCACCGAATGGTTCTTTTGTGCACTTTCAAAAACTAAGCTTTGAAATTCTATTGGATTCTTTAAAATTCTTGCAATGACTACTGCTACACCTATCGAAAATCAACACTCTTGTATTTACTTAAAAAAATTAAGCTCTTATACAATTTGTTATGATAAATGGCATGCGAAGAATGATAAATTAGCAAGAAATTAAAGAGTAATAAAACTAAATAAGAAAGCAAACATATAGGGAATTTGTTGTTTAACCCATAAAAAAGTAAAACATATTGGGATTTATGTGTTTTGACCATTAGTTTACATCCATAGGTGAAGGAGAGAAGGAAATTGCATTATCAAAAAAAAAAGGAAGATTACAAGGACTATTCCCCCACCAAACTCTATAATTACAAAGATCATTTTCTCACCAAAGACTTTCTCTCACAAATATCTAGGCCCACTTACAGAATCCTCTCTTAAACTCTCTTATAACTCTCTGAGTTATTGGGGCATCTCAAGGTCAAAGCCCTAAGGCTTGGGATCGAGCCTGAACTTGAGCCTAAGCCAAAGTTACCTTGAAAGTCAGAATTGCCTATACTTATATATATATATGGGATATATAATATACTAGAAAAAATAGGACCGAAGTCTCACATAGATATGAAAATATATCCTACTTTATCTTTTGAATTTCAAGTACACATGAAGTAAGATTGAAGTTCTACATGGTAATATATCTTTTTTAATCTTGAGAATTTTAAGACAAACTCTAATATTGTACAATATGTCGATATCTTTAGAATGAGAGATTGAAGATTTTTTTTTAAATAAAAGATCCTTTTAACTCTTTTGTTCTATTCAAGGTGTTCTATTTATCCCAGATCTAAAATTAGTTTTGCACTATAGAAGCATCTTCACAGAGTCATCAAACTTTGTTGTAGTCTTTTGCTCTCATCCTGGATGAATCATCTGAATTTAATTGAATTTTTTGTTTACTTTGTGTTTTTTTTTTTTTAATTTTCCTTCTCCGTTTCTTCCTTTGATACCCTCCTCTTTTTCTCCTTCTCTATGTAATTTCGTACATAATTCTATTTTCAATAAATTAATGAAGAAGACCCTGGCTTCTCCATCTCCCCATACAAAAAAAAAGAAAAGAAAAGAAGGACCGGGAAGTAGTTGTTGGAGGCAGTTGGTAAATCTGCTTGATGTCCAACCACACATTGCCGCTTCATTTCTTCTCCCTCACAAGGGACAAGCTTAAATTTGGACATCCAACCAGCCAAGACTTATGAGATTGTCCCCTATCGATTACTTGTTCCTTGTACAAATAATATCTTTTTGTAGAGAAGTATGTTCTGTTGGCAACTCTTCAATGTTTAACAATCTCACCTGATATATATACACGTGAGAAAAGATGAAGACAAGTAGTTAAAGAGTTCCAAAAGAAATGCTTCATTCAACCGATCTGACCATACATGGGAGAGTTCCACAAATAGACTAGTCTAGAACTCTAGATTTATTAGAATTCCAAAGGAAAAAAAAAAAAAAAAATCAAGATACCAACAAAAGCTTAGAACTAGTTTTCCATATGCATCGCATGTGTTAAATGGTGGTATGGTTCATATATGACAACAATCAGGTATTAGCTCGTTTGGTTGGTACCTTTTTCTGCAAGAAAGGTCTCACCTTCGTTAATTCTTGAATGGTGATGAATCATATCATCATTTTCTTAAAAAAAAATACAATTATATATGAGATCAATGCTAATAGATTATATATATGGAGGTAGGATATGAAGTCACGTCAATTTAAGCTTTTTAATCTCACAAATTGAATTAGATTTCTGCTCTTGTTTGGTGCTAAATTCCTTTACAAGAGCAGTAATCAAGTTCCAATGAGTGACTAAACAAGAAGCGGAGGATTGGCTGTACACTCACGTCATGATCTCTGAAAATGATTCATTAGTTAATACCCGACTTGACGTAAATTGTTTATATTGATTGATTCAAAATTTTCAACCATGGCGTTGTTGGTGTGTCAATTTGCAGCCGATTGACAAGCTGTGATGTGTTTGCTTGTTAACGAATGAATTATTTTATAATTATATGTCCGGGGCATTAATTATAGTCATTTTAATTATAATTATGCTAATAAAATTGTGCGTCTCATTCAATGATAATGATCAGTTTGATCTTCCATGCGATGTTCATATCATGTATGTAGAAATAGATGTTGATGGGTGTCTTTTTTTCAGTTAACCGCTATATATATTGTGCAAGTATTATATATACTATGTTCATGAAAATTAACCCGTGTGCTTATTTAATTTTGATTGATTCCATGCCACCAACTCTTACGCGGATCTTGTACCAATTCTTCTAATTTCTTGGACCCCTTGAATGGCCAATCTTTCTGCGGGCTTGTAATATCAACAAGTATGACGAAGTTATGTACTCTAGCTAGTTTTAAGGATTAATTAATTACGAGATTATATTTATATAGTATGGAGGTATATATATATATGCTAATTCTTTGTTACGTTGTTGTAGAAATGCATGCAGACATCTTGTTTTATTTTCTAAGATTATATGTCCTTGTGGTTGGTTGGCAGTCCTTGAGCATAACAACCGTCGTAGAATTCTGCATGGAGGAAGGAAGGAATTGAAGGAAGTTGAGTAAATGAGTGGGAGAAACAAATGTCCTTTTCCTAGCTAGCTAGCTTGGAGGAGGGAGTTCTCCACTTTGCATGGTCCCAATTAATTCCGCCCCCCCCACAACAAGACTTCCATTTCAAGAGATCATCATCATCATCATCATCATCCAAGAGTGATTAGATCAAAGATATGGAGCCCCACTCCTTCTCTCTCTCTCATCCTTTGCAAAACTATAAGGTCTCTCTCTTGCGAGGCTGGAAATGTCCCCCGTCCCCCCATGTAAAGAAAAGAAAAGAAAAGAAAGCAAAAGCCCCCCTCCCCCCCCCCAAAAAAAAGTTCCTAATAGCTACCATCTGTTGCAGCGGTCCAAGTATCATTTTAACTTCCACTAGAGAGAAAAGGTTCGTCCCCACAACCTCTATCATGCTTGAGCTGTATCCAGTCCGATCGAGCACCTGCTGGTGTCCAGTCCATCCATCCACATCAACCACACGTTCACCTTGGACTATGATGCCTTGAGAGAACAATATTTAGAATTTTAATTAAATCAGTGAAAACTTTCTTTTAAAGTGCAAAACTCAGAAGCACGGAGGACTAGGGACATGAATGAATGGATGGAATATTTTGTGGAACAAACATATGATTCGTTTAAGAGCTTCCTCAAAGTTCTTCATCTATATATTCCCAAATTCTTCTTGGCTGCTGTCTCGAGACCATCCATTCATCGAATAAATCAAGAGCCTTCATGACGTAATATATATATTATTCCATGCTGTTACTATTACACTCATTTAGAAATATATCCAAGAAAAATCAGGGAACTCCTTCCATGATTTTGACGCGAGGAAAAGCCCAATTTTTGCACTTCAAATGAAGGCATGAAGCTCATGGGGGTCGGCCATTTTGGTGTTGCATGCCATCGATGGCTCGGCGCTTTCTAGGTTTCGTCGCATTAGAAGGCAGCGGTCATGAGATGCGACGACAAGTGGTTCCCTACCCTACCATGAAACAATTTGCAGGGCACAAAGCATTGGCTTGTCGAGTCTCTCTCTCTCTCTCTCTTTGGCTGGCTGGCTGGCTGGTAGAGTAGGTGGGTTCGCTTATTATTGATGAAACCACGTTTAAATATTTATTCTCATTTTGACTTGTTGATGCTACATGATCGCATGTACATTATAAATTATTGGCTCCTTTTGTTTAATTTAGTTGCATGGAGGAGGAGTTTTCATACACAAAAGCCAAGCAAGCCGCAACTATGGATCCTTGTGGTTCTCTTTTATTTTATTTTATTTTATTTATTTATTAAAAAAATTATTTTTAAAAGTAAAATGTGTAGTATCCGGTTGATGATGATTCTATTTTATTCTGCCTTATTTTGTTATGAGTTTTTTTATTATTTTAAGATTTAATTATTTTAGGATCCAATTAAATCTTTTAGAGCAACTTATTATTCCCTTCGTATGGCGAAGCATTCTTGGTACCGAAAGAGTTAATAGATCATCAAGAATCACCAGCAGAGAGGGCATCAGATTGGTTGTATTCTTAATATTTAGTTTTATTTAAGAAAGCATTGATTGTATTCTTAATATTTAGTTTTATTTAAGAAAGTAGTAAGATATATGCCATATGCTCATCCTTTCACCTACTCTTGAATATGATTTAAATAAAATAATAATTATAAAATTATGAGATATTAGATTTTGGTGTGGTGGTCAAGGTTCAAAATTTTGAATCTGATCTCTCATGTTCAAACCGTGAGATGAAGCACGATGCTCTAATACTACGGCAATAGGTACCGTATACGAATAAATGGAAGACCCTCATTATGCGGTTGGTAAGCATATCTGTTGGATTAGTTTATTAAAATATATAATTTTAATTTTTTTCATAATTTTTTAGATAATGAAGGATAAAATAACATCTTATCCTCTGATTGAATTTTAAATGCATATCATTATCTTTTAATATTTTGATATAATTTATTATATAATGTGATATGATTTATTTTATCAAATGTTTTGCATATTGAATAAATAATAATAATAATATTTTATTTTATTTTATTTATTTATTAAAAAAATTATTTTTAAAAGTAAAATGTGTAGTATCCGGTTGATGATGATTCTATTTTATTCTGCCTTATTTTGTTATGAGTTTTTTTATTATTTTAAGATTTAATTATTTTAGGATCCAATTAAATCTTTTAGAGCAACTTATTATTCCCTTCGTATGGCGAAGCATTCTTGGTACCGAAAGAGTTAATAGATCATCAAGAATCACCAGCAGAGAGGGCATCAGATTGGTTGTATTCTTAATATTTAGTTTTATTTAAGAAAACAGTAAGATCCATGCTATATCCTTTCACCTACTCTTGAATATGATTTAAATAAAATAATAATTATAAAATTACGAGATATTAGATTTTGGTGTGGTGGTCAAGGTTCAAAATTTTGAATCTGACCTCTCATGTTCAAACCGTGGGATGAAGCACGATGCTCTAATACTACGGCAATAGGTGCCGTATATGAATAAACGAAAGACCCTCATTATGCGGTTGGCAAGCATATTGGATTAGTTTATTAAAATACGTAATTATAATTTTCTACATAATTTTTTAGATAATGAAGGATAAAACAACATCTTATCCTCTGATTGAATTTTAAATGCATATCATTATCTTTTAATATTTTGATATAATTTATTATATCATGTGATATGATTTATTTTATCATTTGTTTCTTAAGTTTAAATTTTTTATATTAAAATATGCCTCCTGAGCCTTTATGCTTACGGTATTTTACATAGACTGGCCCAAGAAAATAATAAGCTATGGTCGGACATGTTTTAATTGATAAATTTTTTTAAGATGATAATTTTAAAAATACATTAAATAGATGAATGATATGCTATTTCTTCTGTTTTGCATATTAGGTTCTATATTATGCATGAATAAATAATAACAATAATAGAGTTTAAATGTCATGTTGTCAATATGATTTTGATTAATTGAGAAGTAGCCATAGCATCTTTAATTAATCAAAATTATATATTAAGTTGCAAAGATCACATAAGGTTAGATAACATTAATTGCAATTAATTATATTAATGCAATGAATCTTATCCCACATGAATTTTTATTGCATTGATATAATTAATTAGGATAGGATAACAAATTATTTTCTTAATTACCCATAGAAATTAAGAAATGAATATAATTTGTTAGTCACATCATTAAGTTAATGAGTCTATTTAAGTATAATAACTTAGCCCATAGGTAGTTATTATATGTTATTGATTCATGTTATTTCATGTTTACATTGGTAAGACATGACATTAAGTTATATGCCTCAAATTCAGTTACATGAACATAATTTTTATTTTTATTTTTATGCAGCTATTTTGCCTATTAATATTTCTGATATGAAATGTGATGTTTTCGATTTAAGTGATGATAATTATAAAGTATGGAAGGAAATAATTCTTCTTCAATTAGGGTGCATGGACATTGACTATGCTATCAGAAAGGATGAACCACATTCGGTTATATCTACTAGCACTCAGGCTGAAATTGATATGTATGAACGATGGGAGCGATCCAATCGCCTCAGTATGATGTTCATACATACTAAGATTTTTGCTAGTATATGTGGTTCAATTTTTGAGTGCAAAAATATCAAGAAACTTCTGAAGGTTATTGATACACAATTTAAGTCTTCAGATAAGGCACTAGCTAGCATCTTAATGGCAAAGTTGTCATCAATGAAGCTCACTACTGTTGGAGATGTGTATGAGCACATCATGAAGATGAGGGACATTGCGGCTTAGTTAAAATCCTTAGAGGTTGAGATGTCAGAATCTTTCTTAATGCACTTTATTTTGAATTCACTCCCACATCAGTATAGTTCCTTCAAAATATCTTACAATACACATAAGGGGATAAATGGTCAATTAATGAACTTCTGACCATGTGTGTTCAAGAGAAAGGAAGGCTAATTCTGAAAATGAAAGAAAGTGCACATTTAGCTACTCAGAAAAAGACTAAAGCTATTAAAGCCAAACGCAAAGGAAAGGGTAAAGTACCAATTCATACAGAAGATAAGAAGAAATCCAAGTGCTTCTTCTGCAAGAAAAAAGGGCATATAAAGAAGGATTGCCTCAAATTCAAGGCTTGGCTTGACAAGAAATGTACGCTAACCTCATTCATATGTTATGAATCCAATATGGTTATTTGTCATAACACATGGTGGATTGATTCTGGTTCTACAATCCATGTTTCAAATACCTTGCAGAGTTTTCTAAATCAAAGAAAACCATTGGAAAGTGAACAAAGCATCTATTCAGAAAACAAGATGGGTTCACATGTGGAAGCGATTGGAACGTGCAGACTTATTTTAGATTTTGGTTTTGTTTTAAATTTGAAAAAGACTTTTTATATTCCAAGTTTCTCTAGAAATTTGATTTCAGTGTCAAGACTTGTACTTTTAGGATATTCCATTAATTTTAATAAAAGCTCTATTGATTTATTTTTTAAATCTAAGCTTATTGGGAATGGTACATTGTATGATAATCTTTTTTAAATCAATTTGAAAAATAATACCTCTTATAATGTGATGCATGCCCAAACTGGTATAAAAAGTTATGTTGTGAATGAGAATTTCTCTATTTTATGGCATCGAAGATTAGGTCACATCTCCATTAAAAGAATTAAAAGATTAGTAAAAGATGGAGTACTTGATACTCTTAATTTTACTGATTTTGGCACTTGTGTGGACCACATAAAGGGAAAGCAAACCAACAAGTCCAAAAAAGATGCCAAGAGAAGTTCAGAAATATTGGAGATCATACATACAGATATCTGTAGTCTAGATATGGACTCGTATGGTCAGATATACTTCATCTCATTTATTGATGACTATTCATAATATATGTATCTCTACTTGCTTCATAATAAGAACGAAGGTATTCAAGGTAGAAGTAGAGAAACAATGCGGCAAACAAATTAAGATCATGAGGTCAGATAGAGGTGGAGAATATTATGTTAGGTATACTGAGGATGGACAAGCACCTAGTCCGTTTGCTCGATTTCTTGAAGAAAATGAAATTATTGCACAATGTACCATGTCGGGGTCTCTAGACCAAAATGGTGTAACTGAAAGGAGGAATCGAATATTATTGGACATGGTGAGGAGCATGATTGGTAGCTCCAATCTACCTAAATCCTTATGGACTGAAACTCTTAAAACTGCTGCGTATATATTAAACCGGGTTCCAACCAAGGCTATTTCCAAAATGAGTTATTTAAAGGTTGGAAACCAAGTTTGTAACATATACGTGTTTGGGAATGCCCATATAAAGTAAGAGTTTATAATCCACAAGAAAAGAAACTAGACCCAAGGACTATTAGTAGATATTTTATTGGATATGCTGAGAATCCAAGGGTTATAGATTTTATTGTCTATTTTATAGCACTAGGATTATGGAATCAAGAAATGCAAAATTTCTTGAGAAGGACTTGATTAGTGGGATTGATCAACCTTAGTATTTGGTTTCTTCTGAGAAAGATCATTTAGATATTCCAGCTTCCACTTCAAGTGAGGGATTGGTTATCATTCAAAGCACTCCTTAAGCTCAAATAAGTGCTCAACAATCAGTCATTGAGATTCCACAAGCTGCTGCTGATAATCTAGATGATCCCGTTGTTCAACAATAATCAGTTGTGCAAGATACTCCTCAGGAGATCATTGACAGAACATTAAGAAAATCAGCTAGAATAAAGAAATTAGTAATTCCTAGTGATTATATTATGTATCTATAGGAATCTGACTATAACAATGGAGTCAAAAATGACCTTGAAATGTTTTCATAAGCCATGAGTTCTAAGGAATCAAACTTGTGGTCCAATGCCATAAAGGACGAGATGGAATCTATGGCATCTAATTAAGTCTGGGATCTTGTTGAGTTGCTTGATGGTGTAAAAGCCATTGGATGTAAATGGGTCTTTAAAACAAAGAAAGACTCATAAGGCAACATTGAGAGATATAAAGCAAGACTCATTGCCAAAGGGTTCATTCAGAGGTAAGGAATCAACTAAACGGAGACATTTTCTTCTGTATCCAAGAAAGATTCTTTTCGAATAATTATGGCATTGAAAGCTCATTTTGATTTTGAGTTACATTAAATGGATGTGAAAACTGCATTCCTTAATGGAGATCTAGAGGAAGAGGTTTACATGAAATAGCCTAAAGGATTTTTTTCTAGTAATAGTGAGCATTTGGTTTGCAAGCTTAAGAAATCCATTTATGGATTGAAACAAGCCTCATGTCAGTGGTATTTAAAATTTCATGATGTGATCTCTTTCTTTGGTTTTGAAGAGAACATTATGGATCAATATATATACATAAGGTTAGTGGGAGTAAAATTTATTTCTTGGTCCTATATGTAGATGATATTCTACTTGTAACCAATGATAAAGGGTTGCTATATGAGGTGAAACAATTTCTCTCCAAGAATTTTGGTATGAAAGATATGTGTAAGGCATCTTATGTCATTGGCATTAAGATCTATAGAGAAAGATCTTGAGGCATTTTAGGATTGTCTCAAGAAACTTATATCAATAAAGTCTTGGAGAGATTTCAGATAAAAGATTGTTCACCAAGTGTTGCACCTATAGTGAAGGGTGACAAGTTCGCTTTGAACCAGTGTCCTAAAAATGAACTTGAACGGGAACAGATGCACAACATTCCATATGCTTTAGCTATTGGGAGACCTAATGTATGCTTAGGTTTGCACAATACTTGACATTGCATTTGCATTAGAAATGTTAGGAAGATATCAGAGTAATCCAGGTTTAAACCACTGGAAAGCTGCTAAAAAGGTCATGAGGTATCTTCAAGGGACCAAGGACTACATGCTCATGTATAGACGAACTGATCATTTGGAGATAGAGGGTTACTCGGATTCAGAGTTTGCTGGTTGCATAAATCAACATCGAGATTTATATTTATGTTAGATAGTGGAGCCATATCATGAAGGAGTACAAAGCAGACTTTGACTGTTACTTCTACTATGGAAGCGGAGTTCGTTGCTTGTTTTGAGGCTACATCGCAAGGTGTATGGTTGAAGAGTTTCATCTTAGGGCTTAGAATTATTGATTCTATTGCTAGGTTAATTAAATTGTACTGTGACAATTCAGCTCCTGTATTTTTGGTTAAAAATCACAAGAGAGGTAGTCGAAGTAAACACATCGACATTAAGTATTTAGCCATAAGAGAACGTATTAAAGAAAATAAAGTGGTCATAGAATACGTTAGCACTGAATTGATGATAGCTGATCCTTTGACTAAAGACATGCCAATTAAGAATTTTAAGGATCATGTGGTACGAATGAGAGTTTGTCCCATGATATAATTTAGTTGCATGGATAACTACTTGTACAAAGAAATTCTTATTTCAGTTATTTGTTTATTTCTCATTCAGGTGTACACATTATTTGACTTTCAAAAAATGATAAAATTTTCTTTTGGACTCTGAATAAACATAAGATTTATTCATTATGTTATGTTGTTACATTTGGAATAGCGGTAAAGAAATTGAATGCATTGTAATACATGAAAGATAATACTCAATTATAGAGGACCTATCGCCATGATTTGTGTTTTTGGTTTCTTGTTCAGTGTTGAGGACTGTAGATTAAAATAAAATATACGGACCAAATGAAAGAATATAGTATCCATTGATGATGATCCTATTTTATTTTATTATTTTATTTAGTAGCCACTTGCAGATATATCTCAATCTTTTGGAGATAATTCTTAACAATATCCATCTACCGACTAATTAAATGATAACAATATCTCTTCTTGAAATTTAAAATGCCTACTTTGATGGAAGTAGACAATGGAAGGGAGTTAAGAAAATTCCTATAAATAGTGATCTCTTTTAAGGTTTTTGATATCACATCATACGTGAGAAAATCATAGAGAAGCCAAAGATATTGGTCCCTGATCAAGAGCAAACCCTGAGGGCATACACCATTGTTGTGCGATTGCTCGTTGATTGGAAGCACTCAACTTAATCAAGATCCTGATTCTGGAGGTAATACATTGATCATGTTATTATTTCTGATGTGGCTGATCCAACGCCGTTAGAATAAATGGTAACAGCAGCTAACGGAAGTCCTCCCCTAACCCCGAAACATTCAACCCTTAGTTCTGCCGAACATCCGGTAAGAGCCCAAGAATTATCTCACCCCCGAGATCCCCTTCGGTCTCAGGGTGCACAAGCATTATCTCACCCCCGAGACCCCCTCCGGTCTCGGGGTGAGGTCACCGCATCTTAACCCCGAGACCCCCTCCGGTCTCGGGGTGCACAAACGTCATCTCACCCCCAAGACCCCCTCTGGTCTCGGGGTGAGGTTACCGTATCTTAACCCCGAGACCCCCCTCCGGTCTCGGGGTGCACAAGCATCATCTCACCCCCGAGACCCCCTACGGTCTCGGGGTGAGGTCACTGCATCTCAACCCCAGGACCCCCTCCGGTCTCGGGGTGCACAAGCATCATCTCACCCCCGAAGACCCCCTCCGGTCTTGGGGTGAGGTCACTGCATCTCAACCCCGAGACTCCCCTTCGGTCTCGGGGTGCACAAGCATCATCTCACCCCTGAGACCCCCTCAGGTCTCAGGGTGCGGGGGCAACGCTCAATACGTGAACCGGCCTTCGAGCCAAATGACAACATCGGGCCACCTGGCGCACCCACGTGATCCGCCGTGCGCCCGTGGCTGCTTGCGGCCATACCTTATAACGGCGTATGGTGCATTGCATGTGTCACTGTGCATGACCATGCCCCGTTACGGAGTACGATTCACTACCACTTGCAACTATGCACGGTCATGTCAAGCAACGGTGCGCACCAAATGCAACCGTGGCTGCTAGACACCTGTAAAGCCATATTGACAGGTAACGTAGGACACCTCCGGCGCGCACAGTGACAGTACGATAGCAATCTTTCGGAACGGATAGATGGGACATTCGAACAGGTATAAAAGCACGCGCCCGCGTTGTGAGTAAGATCCTTGAACTCCGGTTTTCTAGTTTTCTTCCTACTAGCTAAAACCCTAACTGTTTCAGCTCTCTTCTACTGAGCAGTTCTCGTCTGATCCCAAGTGACTAACTTGAGCATCGGAGGGTCCCCACCGGAGCATCCGGTCTCCGGGGACTTTTCTTGCAGGGGTCCAGAGAGAAGGACGCCGTCTTCCCCGACGCTTGAAGAAGGTGACTTGGCGTTATCAGATTGGCGCGCTAGGTAGGGGGGATTGAAGAAAAGTATAGCCTCGAACCTATTACTGACCTCTCCCTCCTCAAGCTCTTAAACAATGGTGACGACTCGTGCACGAGAGGCCACCGCCAGTCACGCTGGGGGGTAGCATCAAAGGGCTGATCAGCCCGTAGTTGGCCCCTCAGCCCCTCCAGTCGATGCACTTGCACCAGCACCGGTACAACAGTTTCAGGAAGATCAGTTTGCTGCTCTTGCCGCGCAAGTTCAATCCTTGGCCACAATGGTCCAAGGCCTGCAACATCAGGTGGTGATCGCACGGTAACCAGAGCCCCTCCCGTCGGTGCCAAGAGTCCCTCAGCCCAGTCAGCACTCAATTCGGAGGAGGTCTCCTGCCCGAGAAGCTGCCCTCGTCGCACTTCACATAAGCCTCACCGTCGGAGGCCTCAAAGCGGCCCCGCTCGCCCTCTCACCGCATCAGCGCGTCCCCCAAGCGATGACGTCAGAAGGAGGCAGAGCATCCCCATCGTCCTCCCCGCCGCCTCTCCTCCTCCTCAGACTCTTTGAGGGAAGGGTCCTTCGATGGCGGGGTAGCCCGCTGGGCGGAGCGAAGGCTTGATGAGTACAACTAGCGGTTGGAAGAGCTCAGCCGCCGGATTACCAACCCTCTAGAGACGGACTATGACAGCCGCCCACCGCTGTCTCGCCACATCATGGAGGAGCCTATCTCCACTAGGTTTCATCTCCCTCAGCTGGACCCTTATGACGGGACCACAGACCCCCTGGACCACCTGGAGAGTTACAAGGTTCTTATGCAAGTCCAAGGGGCAACCGATTCGCTCATGTGCATCGCCTTCCCAGCCACCTTGAAGAAAGCTGCTCGGGCCTGGTATTCCCGCCTGCCGCCGCGAAGTATCGATTCCTTCCGTCAACTGGAGAGGGCCTTTCTGGCCCACTTTGATGCATGCAGGAAGATTCCAAGGGTGGCCGATAGCCTCTTCTCCGTCCAGCAAAAGGGGTGGCGAGTCCCTTCGGGACTACGTCGCACAGTTCAGGGAGGCTACCCTGGAAGTTTACAATCTTGAAGACTCAGTGGCCACTTTAGCCTTGAAGCGAGGGCTTCGCCCATCTCGCTTCATGTACTCCCTTGACAAGAAGTCGTCCGGCTCCTACGCCGAGCTCTTGACTCGGGCCCAGAAATACATTCAGGCTAACGAGGCTGACTCCTCCCGATGAGAGGCTAGTGGGAGCGTCTCCAAGAAACCGGCCCGACCGGACCCTATCGAAGCTCGCCCCAGAAGACCTGAGCCTCCTCACCGGCCAGACAACCGTCCTCGAGCCCCTGCACCACCAAGAGATGGACCCTACACCCCCTGCTTGCCCCGATATCATAGATACTGCTCGAGATTGAAGGGGAGCCTTATCTTCAGCGCCCTCCTCCAATAAACCCGAAGATCCCCCGCAACAAGAACCTCTACTGTCGTTATCACCGGGATCACGGCCACGAAACTGACGACTATCGCCAGCTAAAGAAGGCTATAGAAGACCTTATCCAACGAGGCCACCTAGGAAAGTTTGTCTAGAGGAACAACCCGGGAGCTCCTGGCCTGTCAGCGCCCTCGCCGTCGATGATCGACAACGCTCCAACTAAGAAGATGGTGGCAATAATTTCTTGGGGGGCAGGTGGACCGCCCAAGAGGCCGAGAGAGGAGGGGGAGTTAGACTCTATAATCCCTTTTTCTAAAAGGGACTTAGAGGGGGTGGTTAATGAAAATAATGATAGCGTCGTCGTGTCCATGACGATAGCCAAACACCCTGTAAAAAGAATTTTGGTCGATAGCGAAAGCTCGGTGAACATTTTGAATTACGATGCTTTTATTTGCATGAGTTTATCACCTGACCTGCTCCGACCTGTTGCCACGCCCTTGATGGGGTTCACAGGAGACTTCGTGCAAGTCGAGGGGGAGATCACCCTTCCTGTAATGGCTGGCGCAGCCCCATACCAAAGCACGGTCCTCATGAGCTTCCTAGTGGTCCGGGTGCCCCTGGCCTACAACGCTATCCTCGGAAGGCCCGAACTTAACCTCTTGGACGCCGTCATCTCTACTAAGAGGCTCCTTGTGAGATTTCCCACCAGAGGAGGGGTCGGGGAGATGTGGGGGGAGCGAAACCCGCCCCCACTTTGCTGCCACATGTCTCCAGGTCCGCAGGAGGTGATGCTTGCGCCCGTGCCAGAGGTGTTGGACCCCCGGGACTTGGAGAGGAGAGGAGAACCGGTCGAGCGTCTACTGGCCCTTCCCTCTCGGGGAGGACCCGGCAAGAACGATCCGCATCGGAGCTTCGCTCTCGAAGGAGGCCCGCGATCAGCTCCTTGCTTTCCTACGGGCCAACGTTGACATCTTTGCCTGATCGGCGTTGGATATGCCGGGCATCCCTGAGGAGGTGATCACCCACCGGCTTAACATCAAGCCTGAGTGCTGACCCATTCGACAAAAGAAGAGAAGTTTTGCCTCAGATAGACAGAAGGCTGTGGATGAAGAGGTGCGGAAGCTCTTGGCAGCCGGACATATTCGTGAAGTGCACTACCCCGAGTGGTTGGCGAATGTCGTGATGGTGCGTAAAGCCAGTGGGAGCTGGAGGATGTGCGTGGACTTCACCGATCTCAATAAGGCGTGCCCCAAGGATAGCTTCCCGCTGTCCTGGATCGATCAGCTAGTGGATGCTACGTCCGGGCACGAGGCCCTTAGCTTCATGGATGCATTTTCGGGGTACAACCAAATAAGGATGGACTCAGCTGATGAAGAGGCCACTTCCTTTATCACCGAAAAAGGAATTTACTGCTACAAAGTGATGCCGTTTGGGTTGAAGAATGCCGGGGCAACTTATCAAAGGTTGATGAATAAGGTCTTTAAGGGCCAAATTGGGCGCAACATGGAGGTGTATATGGATGATATGTTAACCAAGAGCACCAATGCGGCTGACCACGTTGTTGATCTTGCGGAAACCTTCAGCAACCTGCGCCAATATCGGATGAGGCTGAACCCCCACAAGTGTGCCTTCGGGGTTGCAGCGGGCAAGTTCTTAGGCTTCATGGTGACTCAGCGCATGATCGAAGCCAATCCTAATAAGATCCAGGCCATCTTGGATATGAGGCCCTCGGCTAACAAAAAAGAGGTGCAGCGCTTGACCGGGAGGGTGGCAGTCCTGAGTCGCTTCATGTCAAGATCAGCGGAGAGATGCATGCCCTTCTTCAAGGCGTTGCGCAAGGTCAACGGCTTCGAATGGACAAAGGAGTGCCAAGACACCTTTGAGGAGTTAAAGCAATTTCTATCCACTCCCTCGTTACTGTCTAAGCCAAGGAGCGGGGAGGAGCTTCTTCTGTATCTGGCAGCCTCCCCTGAGGCCATCAGTTCTGTGCTTGTACGTATGGATGCTGATGGAATGCAGAGGCCAGTCTATTACACCAGTAAGGTGCTTCATGATGCCGAGACCAGATACACCAGAACTAAGAAGATCATCTTCACATTGGTGGTCTCCGCACAGCGCTTCCGACCTTATTTCCAAGCCCACCCCATCATGGTGCTCATGGACCAACCTCTCCGAACTATTCTATCCCATCTTGATACCTCGGAACGGTTAGCCAAGTGGGCCGTTAAGCTAAGCGAGTTTGATTTGTCCATCCGGCCAAGGTCTACCATGAAGTCCCAAGTATTAGCTGATTTTTTGGTCGAGTGTACCTGGACTGAGGAAGGCCATGAAGAGTCACGTCCGGAGGTGCGCGTGGAGCCACCCCTGGTGGGGGGAGCGAAAGGAGAAGAGTGGATCCTATATGTGGACGGAGCGGCTAACTCTCAAGGAAGCGGAGCTGGACTTATCCTCGCAAGCCCCGAGGGGGAGGTAGTAGAGTATGCCATCCGGTTCCTATTCTCAGCTACCAATAACCAAGCGGAGTATGAAGCCCTGCTGGCAGGAATGAAACTAGCCAAGGAGCTTGGAGCAGAGCGTCTGAGAGCCTTCACAGATTCCCATCTTGTGTTTGGACAGGTTGCTGGAGAGTATGAGGCTAGAGACCCAACCATGTTACGCTACTTAAGTGAGGTGCGGTCCCAGGCCTCCCGGTTCTCCTACTTTCACGTCAGCTACATTCCCCGAGCGGAGAATACTAGGGCTGATGCATTGTCCTGACTGGCCACCTCGGCCGATGAGACCCTAGAAAGAACGTATGTGGAGCACCTGCAGGCCCCAAGCATTGAAGCGGTGGAAGAAGCATTGCCAGTTGAGCAGGGGCCCTCTTGGATGGACGTCTACGTACGATATTTGACTGATGGCACCCTCCCTAAAGACCCCGCAGAAGCTAGATTACTCAAGCAGCGGGCTCCAAGGTTCCTGATAATGGACGGGAGACTCTATCGAAGGTCATTTTCATACCCGGTCCTCAAGTGCGTAGGGCCAGCTGAAGCAGATTACATCTTGCAGGAGATCCACGAAGGCATCTGTGGAAGTCATCTGGGGGTAGAGCCCTAGCCTACAAGGCCCTACGACAGGGATATTACTGGCTTACCATGAAGAAGACGCGGCTGAGCTTGTCAAGAAATGTGATAGCTGCCAGCGCCATGCCAATATTCAGTGACAGCCGGCGTCTCAGCTGACCCCTTTGGTGGCACCTTGGCCATTCGCTCAGTGGGGTATGGATATCTTGGGACCATTCCCTCTGGCCTCCGGACAGCGCAAGTTTCTCCTAGTGGCCGTTGATCACTTCACCAAGTGGATTGAAGCCAAAGCCCTTGCTAAAATTACTGAAAACAAGGTGAGATCCTTCTTTTGGAAGTCCATCATATGTCGGTTCGGGCTACCCCATACCTTAGTCACCGACAATGGTCGGAAGTTTGATAACGCGCCTTTCCGGGAGTTCTGCACCAAACTTGGCATCCACCAGAGGTTCACTTCCGTTGGAAACCCCCAGACTAATGGCGCGGTCGAAGTGACCAATCACATCATTCTCCAAGGATTGAGAACCCGGTTGGATGATTGCAAAGGGCGATGGGTGGAGGAGCTTCACAATGTGCTGTGGGCCTACCATACAACGCCACGAGCCCCCACTGGAGAGACTCCGTTTAGCCTAGTTTTTGGGTCCGAAGCTGTTATTCCAGTGGAGATAGGCTCCCCGAGTCCTCAGGTGGAGTTGTATGATGAGAAAGATAACTCAGACCGGCTGCGGGCCAACCTTGACCTAGTGGAGGAAATGCGGGACCGATCGCGGTTGCGGATGGTGGTCTACCGACAACGAGCTGCCAGATACTACAACGCCCGCGTACGTCCCAAGACTTTCTTGCCGGGAGAGCTGGTCCTCCGACGGGCTGAAGTCTCAAAGCTGATGGAGGGGGGAAAGCTAGCCCCGAATTGGGAAGGACCTTATCAGATCGCCGAGATACTCCGTCACGGAGCTTACAAGATTGAAGAGCTTGAGGGAAGCCACTTCCTCGGACGTGGAATGCAGACAACCTTCGTCAGTATCATCAGTAGCGCATCTCTCCTCTCACATTAAATACTGTGCCTGTATTCTTTTGGGCCTTTGCCCCTCATTCTATATTAACGAATTTCAATTTTAGCTCCAGAGTTCTTTTGCCTAAAGCCCTGGGCCAGCCAGGCATAAAGTCGGACACCCGTCGGCACCTAAAGCCCTGGGCCATCCAGGCATGAAGCCCGACACCCATAAAGCCCGACACCCATCGACACCTAAAGCCCTGGGCCAGCCAGGCATAAAGCCCGACCCCTGTCGGCACCTAAAGCCCTGGACTAGCCAGGCATGAAGCCCGACACCCATCGGCACCTAAAGCCCTGGGCCAGCCAGGCATAAAGCCCGACACTCGTCGGCACCTAAAGCCCTGGGCCAGCCAGGCATAAAGCCCGACCCCCGTCAGCACCTAAAGCCCTGGGCCAGCCAGGCATAAAGCTGACACCTGTCGGCACCTAAAGCCCTGGGCCAGCCAGACATAAAGCCCAACACCCATCGGCACCTAAAGCCCTGGGCTAGCCAGGTATAAAGCCCGACACTCATCGGCACCTAAAGCCCTGCCAGCCAAACATAAAGCCCGACCCCCGTCGGCACCTAAAGCCCTGGGCCAGCCAGGCATAAAGCCCGACACCTGTCGGCACCTAAAGCCCTGGACCAGCCAGGCATAAAGCCCGACACCTATCGGCACCTAAAGCCCTGGGCCAGCCAGGCATAAAGCCCGACCCCCGTCAGCACCTAAAGCCCTGGGCCAGCCATGCATGAAGCCCGACACCCGTCGGCACCTAAAGCCCTATGCCAGCCAGGCATAAAGCCCGACACCCATCGACACCTAAAGCCCTGGACCAGCCAGGCATGAAGCCTGACACCCGATAACACCTAAAGCCCTGGACAGGCCAGGCATAAAGCCCGACACCTGTCGGCACCTAAAGCCATGGTCTAGCCAGGCATAAAGCCCGACACCTGTCGGCGCCTAAAGCTCTGGACCAGCCAGGCATAAAGCCCGACACCCGATGGCACATAAAGCCTTGGACCAGCCAGGCATAAAGCCCGACACCTGTCGGCACCTAAAGCCCTGGTCTAGCCAGGCATAAAGCCCGACACCCGTCGGCGCCTAAAGCTCTGGACCAGCAAGGCATAAAGCCCGACACATGTCGGCACCTAAAGCCCTGGTCCAGTCAGGAATAAAGCTCGACACCCATCGGCGCCTAAAGCCCTGGTCCAGCCAGGCGTAAAGCCCGACACCTGATGGCACCTAAAGCCCTGGACCAGCCAGGCGTAAAGCCCGACACCCGATGACACCTAAAGCCCTGGACCAGCCAGGCATAAAGCCCGACACCCGACGACACCTAAAGCCCTAGACCAGCTAGGCATAAAGCCTGACACCCGATGACACCTAAAGCTCCGGACCAGCCAGGCATAAAGCCCGACACCCGACGACACCTAAAGCTCTGGACCAGCCAGGCATAAAGCCTGACACCCAATGGCACCTAAAGCCCTGGATCAGCCAGGAATAAAGCCTGACCCCCGTCGGCACCTAAAGCCTTGGACCAGCCAGGCATAAAGCCCACCCCCGTCGGCACCTAAAGCCCTGGACCAGCCAGGCATAAAGCCCGACCCCCGATGACACCTAAAGCTCTGGACCAGCCAGGCATAAAGCCCGACCCCCGACGACACCTCAAGCTCTGGACCAGCCAGGCATAAAGCCCACACCCGATGGCACCTCAAGCCCTGGACCATCCAGGCATAAAGCCCGACCCCCGTCGACACCTAAAGCTCTGGACCAGCCAGGCATAAAGTCCGACCCCCATCAGCACCTAAGGCCATGTGCCTGCTAGGCACAAGGCCCGCCATACCCTTGGCGGAGCGGTGTGCCATCAGTCCTAAGGAACCCGCCTACTTCAACCTCCAAAGTCCGGTGCTTTAACCCCAGGAAGCCTATCCTTCCTGGCCCCGAGTTTTGGTCCTAGATGGCTAAGACGGAGTAATTCACGCATGAATTGAGAGTTATTCCCTGGCACTAATAGGACCGAGAGGTCGCGCATCATCAACCAATGAATTTGGGATAAGGGTCGCAGATAGATAATTTATCTTGGAGGAAAAAGATATTTCATTAATTTGACGTGATTACAAAACGCTGACATAGCCGGACTTGAAAAAATAAAAATACAAGGAAGCTTACGGTTCAGCCGGCGCAGGCTCATCATCGGAGGGGGCCAAATCCGAGAAGTGATCTGGTTCGACTTTCAGGGCTTGGGGGAAGTTCAAGTCCCTAGCAATTTTCTCCTTTCTGTGCTGGAACCCTTGAAGAAACACCGCTGTCAAGGCTTCTGCCAGGTCATCTGCAAAGCGCTCGGATGCTTTGTATTCTTCTATGATTTCGGCGGTCCTGGCCGCGATGGCGGCTTCCACCTCAACGGCCCAAGCTCCTTCCTCCACGGCGAGGGCTGCCACTGCAGCCCTCTCGGCCTCTTGGGCGTGGCTCACCTCCTCCTCAGCTTGGTTCGCCTTCTCCTCTGCTGCCCTTTCCTTTTCCTCCGCGGCCCTTGCTTTTTCCTCTACAGCCATTGCCTTTTCCTCCGCGGCCCGTGCCTTATCCTCCACCGACACTACTTTCTCCGCAGCCGTAGCCGCCTGTCCCTCGATTTCTTGGATGGCCAGGGTAAGCTCAGAGATGTGCAGGTCTCTGGCCATCACGGCGTTTTCAGCTTCCATCATCTGGTGGAGCGCCGCCCGCAGACGGTTGGCCTTGGCCTCCGCCCGGCTCTCAGCGGCCCTTCTTTCATTGGCCCGAGCGGTTCTTGCTGGGAGACCTGGTCCTCCGACGGGCTGAAGTCTCAAAGCCGATGGAGGGAGGAAAGCTAGCCTGAATTGGGAAGGACCTTATCGGATCGCCGAGATACTCCGTCACGGAGCTTACAAGATTGAAGAGCTTGACGGGAAGCCACTTCCTCGGATGTGGAATGCAGACAACTTCGTCAGTATTATCAGTAGCGCATCTCTCCTCTCACAATAAATAATGTGCCTGTATTCTTTTGGGCCTTCGTCCCTCATTCTATATTAACAAATTTCAATTTTAGCTCCTGAGTTCTTTTGCCTAAAGCCCTGGGCCAGCCAGGCATAAAGTTGGACACCCGTCGGCACCTAAAGCCCTGGGCCATCCAGGCATGAAGCCCGACACCGGACGACACCAAAAGTCCTGGGCCAGCCAGGCATAAAGCCCGACACCCGTCGGCACCTAAAGCCCTGGGCCAGCCAGGCATAAAGCCCGACCCCTGTCGGCACCTAAAGCCCTGGGCTAGCCAGGCATGAAGCCCGACACCCGTCGGCACCTAAAGCCCTAGGCCAGCCAGGCATAAAGCCCGACACTCATCGGCACCTAAAGCCCTGGGCCAGCCAGGCATAAAGCCCGACCCCCGTCGACACCTAAAGCCCTGGGCCAGCCAGGCATAAAGCTCGACACCTGTCGGCACCTAAAGCCCTGGGCCAGCCAGGCATAAAGCCAAACACCCATCGGCATCTAAAGCCCTGGGCTAGCCAGATATAAAGCCCGACACTCATCGGCACCTAAAGCCCTGGGCCAGCCAAACATAAAGCCCGACCCCCGTCGGCACCTAAAGCCCTGGGCCAGCCAGGAATAAAGCCCGACACCTGTCGGCACCTAAAGCCCTGGACCAGCCAGGCATAAAGCCCGACACCTGTCGGCACCTAAAGCCCTGGGCCAGCCAGGCATAAAGCCCGACCCCCGTCAGCACCTAAAGCCCTGGGCCAGCCATGCATGAAGCCCAACACCCGTCAGCACCTAAAGCCCTAGGCCAGCCAGGCATAAAGCCCAACCCCCATCGGCACCTAAAGCCCTGGACCAGCCAGGCATGAAGCCTGACACCCGATAACACCTAAAGCCCTGGACCGGCTAGGCATAAAGTCCGACACCTGTCGGCACCTAAAGCCATGGTCTAGCCAGGCATAAAGCCCGACACCTGTCGGCGCCTAAAGCTCTGGACCAGCCAGGCATAAAGCTCGACACCCGATGGCACATAAAGCCTTGGACCAGCCAGGCATAAAGCTCGACACTTGTCGGCACCTAAAGCCCTGGTCTAGCCAGGCATAAAGCCCGACACCCGTCGGTGCCTAAAGCTCTGGACCAGCAAGGCATAAAGCCCGATACCTGTCGGCACCTAAAGCCCTGGTCCAGTCAGGAATAAAGCTCGACACCCATCGGCGCCTAAAGCCCTGGTCCAGCCAGGCGTAAAGCCCGACACCTGATGGCACCTAAAGCCCTGGACCAGCCAGGCGTAAAGCCCGACATCCGATGACACCTAAAGCCCTGGACCAGCCAGGCATAAAGCCCGACACCCGATGACACCTAAAGTCCTGGACCAGCCAGGCATAAAGCCCGACACCCGACGACACCTAAAGCTCCGGACCAGCTAGGCATAAAGCCCGACACCCGACGGCACCTAAAGCTCTGGACCAGCCAGGCATAAAGCCCGACACCCGATGGCACCTAAAGCCCTGGATCAGCCAGGAATAAAGCCCGACCCCAATCGGCACCTAAAGCCTTGGACCAGCCAGGCATAAAGCCCGACCCCCGTCGGCACCTAAAGCCCTGGACCAGCCAGGCATAAAGACCGACCCCCGATGACACCTAAAGCTCTGGACCAGCCAGGCATAAAGCTCGACCCCTGACGACACCTCAAGCTCTGGACTAGCCAGGCATAAAGCCCACACCCGATGGCACCTCAAGCCCTGGACCATCCAGGCATAAAGCCCGACCCCCGTCGACACCTAAAGCTCTGGACCAGCCAGGCATAAAGTTCGACCCCCGTCAGCACCTAAGGCCATGTGCCTGCTAGGCACAAGGCCCGCCATACCCTTGGCAGAGCGGTGTGCCATCAGTCCTAAGGAACCCGCCTACTTCAACCTCCAAAGTCCGATGCTTTAACCCCAGGAAGCCTATCCTTCCTGGCCCCACGTTTTGGTCCTAGATGGCTAAGACGGAGTAATTCACGCATGAATTGAGAGTTATTCCCTGGCACTAATAGGACCGAGAGGTCGCGCATCATCAACCAATGAATTTGGGATAAGGGTCGCAGATAGATAATTTATCTTGGAGGAAAAAGATATTTCATTAATTTGACGTGATTACAAAATGCTGACATAGTCGGACTTGCAAAAATAAAAAATACAAGGAAGCTTATGGTTCAGCCGGCGCAGGCTCATCATCGGAGGGGGCCGAATCCGAGAAGTGATCTGGTTCGACTTCCAGGGCTTGGGGGAAGTTCAAGTCCCTAGCAATTTTCTCCTTTCTATGCTGGAACCCTTGAAGAAACATCGCTGTCGAGGCTTCTGCCAGGTCATCTGCAAAGCGCTCGGATGCTTTGTATTCTTCTATGATTCCGACGGTCCTGGCCGCGATGGCGGCTTCCACCTCAATGGCCCAAGCTCCTTCCTCCGCGGCGAGGGCTGCCACTGCAGCCCTCTCGGCCTCTTGGGCATGGCTCACCTCCTCCTCAGCTTGGTTCGCCTTCTCCTCTGCTGCCCTTTCCTTTTCCTCCGCGGCCCTTGCTTTTTCCTCTACAGCCATTGCCTTTTCCTCCACGGCCCGTGCCTTATCCTCCACCGACACTACTTTCTCCGCAGCCGTGGCCGCCTGTCCCTCGATTTCTTGGATGGCCAGGGTAAGCTCAGAGATGTGCAGGTCTCTAGCCATCACGGCGTTTTCAGCTTCCGTCATCTGGTGGAGCACCGCCCGCAGACGGTTGGCCTCGGCCTCCGCTCGCTCTCAGCGGCCCTTCTTTCATTGGCCC
Organism: Calamus simplicifolius; assembly: GCA_900491605.1. Lineage (NCBI taxonomy): Eukaryota > Viridiplantae > Streptophyta > Magnoliopsida > Arecales > Arecaceae > Calamus > Calamus simplicifolius. The sequence goes on along the minus strand of UESW01004368.1, from coordinate 207,227 downwards.
GAGCGGTTCTGGCCGACTCTAGCGCCCCCTCAGCCGCCTCCGCGCGATACCGGGCCTCTTCGGCCTCCTTCTGTGCCTCGCACAGAAGGGCCTTCCCACCGTGGATCACCTCCCTCGTGGCCCTTAGGGAATGCGCAAGTTGCATGCAAGCTCCAGGTTAAAAAAAAAGAGAAAAGGAGAAAATATAGAAGCAAAGGGTGGCAGGACCACTTACTCTGACAATGGCCGCGTAGGACTCTCGGAAGAACGTACCCGCCTTCAGGTGGCTAAGCTCTTCCAGGACCTCGAGCATAAAAATTGGAGAAAGGACCCGCTCTGCCCAATGCCCGTCATTCAGGATGGAGTCCCGGGGCGGCCCTGGTCTGGCCCTGCCCCGTTCGACTGCCTCAGCATTCTCCGACTTAGCGTGTGGGCTGCTCCTCGGCGTTCTCTCGAGGGGTGGGCTTGCTGTCCCTGATGGCCCTTCGCCCCAGCTCCCGACTGCCTCGGGTGGAGTTGGTTCACCAGGGGCAGGGAGCTCCTCCGCTACTGTGGGCTCCTCCACTATTGCCGGCTCCTCTGCAGCTAGCTCCTCCATTGGTGCCCCCTCGATCGCTGCCCTCTCTGGTGGGGTCGGCTGTGAGGTCGATCTCCGGAGCGACCGGAGGGTCTTGCAGTGCTGATGGTCGGGGGACCCGAGCTGTCGGGCATTTTGGGGCCGGGGCTTGCTGGCCTTCACTCGGCCCTTCCCGGGCCCTTTTCTTGGAGACGGCCTTTAGAAGTCTATGGGTCGAGATCTTCATAGCTGCATGATATCGGTCAAGGTCAAAAAGAAAAAAAAAATAAAACAAAACGAAGTGAAACCAAGCAGAACTTTGGTTAAGTATGGAGATGGCTTACCCCGGTGGGAGATAAGACCCGCCGACTGAAGGTTATCTTCCATCAGGAGCAGGGTATACCGAGGGATCTCGGTAGCCAACAATTGACCCAACGCTTCCCGATCTCCAGGGTGGACAGCGGAGTTCGCGTTGCCTCAAAGGTCGGGGTCTCCCCACCAGGGCCTGACTTGGTCTAGGCTGGCAAAAAAGAACCGGGATTTCCATCCCTTGATCGAAGAAGGAAGGAAAAGCTTGAGGACCCGGTTGGGTCGGGGCTGGAACAGCCAGCAACCCTTCTGGGACCGGAGGATATAAAAAGACCAGAAAAGGGAGATTCGGGGGGTGATGCCAAGGCGATGACAAAGAACAACAAAGGCACTAATGACCCGATAAGAATTTGGGACCAGCTGGGAAGGAGTCAAGGAATAGTATTCAAGGAGGTTGACAAAAAAGGGAGGAAAGGGTGGACGGAGACCCGCCTTCAGGCAAATCTCGTAAAGGGCCACCTGGCCGGGTCGGGAGGAGATGACTCTATCATCGAGAGTCAGCAGGAAAAGCTCACCATCCCGGGGAATCTGGTAATGGGCCTGAATTTTTGCCAAATCCTGGCATGTTACCATGGAGGCGGTCTCGTTTGGGGACCCCTCCACCCTCGAGGAGGTGCTGGCCTCTGACCGGTGGCTCCTCAATGGAGCCCTACCAGTGACCCATCGCTAGGCCAGAGGGACGCAGTGGACCACTCAAGTGGAAGAGAGGGGGAAGGAACAAGAGAGGCGCAGTGCCTCTCAGAGGGAGAACGATTCTCCAAATCATCCTCCGAGTTCCAAGATGGGGAACTCATGGATAAAAGAAGGAATGGAGGAATCTAGAAGAGACAAAAAACTGACCTGAAGGAAGGGAAACTAAGCTCAGGTTCTCGAGTTGCAGGGGAGACCAAGATGCAAAGGTTCAGAGGAAGAGGACGATGGCAGTAGTGTTATGGCCAGATTCAACCCCTGTCCAAGTTTTATTGGGTTTCAAATTGTCCCGCATTGTCTCATCAGCCACATGGATCCCCACCATAGGCTGGCTCACCTCGATGGTTGCCTAGCTCGTGATACAATACGCCTTTGGCCAATGATGGGACTTCGCTGACATCACTATTGTGAAAGGTAATGATGATGCGGCTTTCCATGCGGACTTCGAAGAGTTAATCTCGCCTTGAGGACGATCATGGCGGGCTCAGTGTACGGGAGCGGCCACCTTTTCATTCCCCATGCCGTCCGCATAGAGATGTGGACATGGATCAGCCACGTGGAAGGTAGCACCCATTTCGCCTTGCCAGTGGGGCCCACTTCGCCTCAGGGGTGAGGGGGCATCTGATGTGGCTGATCCAGCGCCGTTAGAATAAATGGTAACAGTAGCTAACGGAGGTCCTCCCCTAACCCCGGAACATTCAACCCTTAGCTCTGCCGAACAATCGGTAAGACCCCAAGCATCATCTCACCCCCGAGATCCCCTCCGGTCTCGGGGTGCACAAGCATCATCTCACCCTCGAGACCCCCTCCGGTCTCAGGGTGAGGTCACCGCATTTTAACCCCGAGACCCCCCTCCGGTCTCGGGGTGCACAAACGTCATCTCACCCCCGAGACCCCCTCCGATCTCGGGGTGAGGTCACCGCATCTTAACCCCGAGACCCCCCTCCGGTCTCGGAGTGAGGTCACCGCATCTTAACCCCGAGACCCCCCTTCGGTCTTGGGGTGAGGTCACCGCATCTTAACCCCGAGACCCCCCTCCGGTCTTGGGGTGCACAAGCATCATCTCACCCCCGAGACCCCCTCCGGTATCGGGGTGAGGTCACTACATCTCAACCCCGGGACCCCCTCCGGTCTCGGGATGCACAAGCATCATCTCACCCCCGAGACCCCCTCCGGTCTTGGGGTGAGGTCACTACATCTCAACCCCGAGACCCTCCTTCGGTCTCGGGGTGCACAAGCATCATCTCACCCCTGAGACCCCCTCCGGTCTCAGGGTGAGGTCACTGCATCTTACCCCCGAGACCCTCCCTCTGGTCTTGGGGTGCACAAGCATCATCTCACCCCCGAGACCCCCTCCGGTCTTGGGGTAAGGTCACTGCATCTCAACCCCGAGACCCCCCCTCCGGTCTCGGGGTGCACAAGCATCATCTCACCCCCGAGACCCCCTCCGATCTCGGGGTGAGGTCACTGCATCTCGACCCCGAGACCCCCCTCCGGTCTCGGGGTGAACATGCATCATCTCACCCCCGAGACCCCCTCCGGTCTCGGGGTGAGGTCACTGCATCTCAACCCCGAGACCCCCTCCGGTCTCGGGGTGAGGCCACTGCATCTCAACCCCGAGACCCCCCCTCCGGTCTCGGGGTGCACAAACGTCATCTCACCCCCGAGACCCCCTCCGTTCTCAGGGTGCGGGGGCAACGCTCAGTACGTGAACCGGCCTTCGAGCCAAACGACAACTTCGGGCCACCTGGCGCACCCATGTGACCCGCCGTGCGCCCATGGCTGCTTGCGACCATACCTCATAACGGCGTATGGTGCATTGCATGTGTCACTGTGCATGACCATGCCCCGTTACGGAGTATGACTCACTACCACTTGCAACTATGCACGGTCATGTCAAGCAACGGCGCGCACCAAATGCAACAGCGGCTGCTAGACACCGTAAAGCCATATTGACAGGTAATGCAGGACGCCTCCGATGCGCACAGTGACAGTACGATAGTAATCTTCCAAAACGGATAGATGGGACATTCGAACAGGTATAAAAGCACGCGCCCGTGTTGTGAGTAAGATCCTTGAACTCCGGTTTTCTAGTTTTCTTCCTACTAGCTAAAACCCTAACTATTTCAGCTCTCTTCTGTTGAGTAGTTCTTTTCTGATCCCAAGTGACTAACTTGAGCGTCGGAGGGTCCCCACCGGAGCATCCGGTCTTCGAGGACTTTTCTTGCAGGGGTCCGGAGAGAAGGACGTCCATCTTCCCCAACGCTTGAAGAAGGTAACTTGGCGTCATCAAATTCTATACAATTTCTGTGTAGATTTTTAATAGATCTCTAATAAAATAAAATAATTATTTTTTAAACAAATTAAAATATTTGATCAGCATCTCACTCCTTCAAGCTTGTGCATGTTGACACGCCTGCAGAAATTTTATATTTTAGAAATAAATGCAAACTATTGGGATTCAACTTATAAAATGACCCCCTTTGTCTTTTTATTTTAAAATATAATTATAAATTATTTTTTTAAGTTAAAAGTTTAGAATATTAAACGTAAGAATCGCTCAGGAACGAACACCGATTCCAAGTCTTATTTGGGCTAATTATAGACTAAAGCGAGATTCTAATTTACAACACTCTCACTACAAGAAATTTGCGTTCATTTGATAGGATATATACAAGACTTTTTAATTTGTAATAACTCCACAAAATTTATTAATTAGCACATAATAATATATTATCATATTCGGTTTGGGACTGTTCTCATATATATATCCAGTGTTGACGCCAAGTCACTCTCCTTCAACGCTAGGGAACGGAGAGCCTCCTCCTTGAAGTGCTCCTGCAAGGAAGTCCCCGGAGACCGGATGCTCTGGTGGGGACCCTTCGACGCTCAAGTTAGCAACTTGGGAACAGACAAGAGTAAACTAGCAGAAAGAGCTAGAGAATCCACTATTGGAAGACAAAGGTGGCGGCCAGGGTTTCTCCTAGAGACTTGGGATGTTGGCACACGCAGGAGGAGGGAAACAAGAGCATCAGAGAACCAATTAACAAAAATCACAATAACTCAAAACTTGGATTGATTGATTAATAATAAATGATTACATCATTCATACAAGAGGGTCTCTTTTATAGAGCAAGAGACTTGAGGCCCAAGAAAATACAGATATGGAAAGAGAGAAAAGAAAAAAAGGCACCATAATCAAATTTGGCATGAAATCTGCAGCGTCCAGATGAGGAAGGTGATCTTCTAGATGCAATTAGCGGCAGCTAGATTCAGCATGAAATATGTGGCATCTAGATGAGGAAGGTGATTTTCTAGATGCAATCAGCGGTAGCTGGATTCGACATGAAATCTGTGGCGTCCAGATGAGGCAGGTGATCTTCTAGATATGATTGAGATGCAATCAGCGGCAGCTTAATTTGGCATGAAATCGACATCGGCCAGATGAGAAAAATGATCATCCAGATCGGGAAGATTGCTTGCTCTGCTAGGTGGCATGTGGGCTGCTTGAAGTAGGTGTGGCACAAACTTGAATTTAGCAGCTGCTCTATCTGACTGTGATGGCCTTGTCTTCTGCTCCAATACTGATGTCTCCTTTTGTAAGCTGATGAACTTACTACAGGACTCACATTAAAATAAACTGAACTGGATAGGACTCAATTTAGAATAAAATGAACTGGACGAGACTCAAAATAAACTAAACTTTATTTTTCAACTCAAGACTTGAATCATAACTAATCAGATATCCACAGAGGATTAATAATCCTCTGCTTGATCCTTGTGCCCGCACCACGTAAGTGTGCCTTCGGGGTTACAGCGGGCAAGTTTCTGGGCTTCATGGTGACACAGCAAGGGATCGAGGCCAACCTCGACAAGATCCGAGCCATTCTGGACATGAGGCCCCTAGCTAACAAGAAGGAGGTGCAGCGCCTGACCAGAAGGGTGGCAGCCTTGAGCCGCTTCCTGTCAAAGTCGGCAAAGAGGTGTCTGCCTTTCTTCAAGGCGCTGTGCAAGATCAATGGATTCGAGTGGACAAAGGAGTGCCAGGATGCCTTCAAGGAGTTAAAGAAGTTTCTATCCACTCCACCACTGCTGTCCAAGCCGAGGGGCGGGAAGGAGCTCTTTCTGTATCTTGCTTCCTCCCCCGAGGCCGTCAGCTCCATGCTTGTTCGCATGGACACCGATGGAGCGCAACAGCCGGTCTACTACACTAGCAAAATACTTCACGATGCTGAGACAAGATATTTCAAGATCGAGAAGATCATCTTTGCCCTAATTATCTCTACTCAGCGCTTCCAACCTTACTTCCAAGCCCATCCAATCGTGGTGCTCACAGACCAACAACCCCTTCGAACTATCTTGTCCCATCCTGGTACCTCCGATCGATTGGCAAAGTGGGCCATCAAACTGGGAGAGTTTGACCTATCCATCTGCTCGAGTTTCGCAATGAAGTCCCAGGTGTTGGCCGATTTTTTGGTCAAGTGCACCTGAGCCGAGGAGCATGCAGAGGAGTCGCATCCGGAGATGCGCGTGGAGTCCCCCATGGCTGAGGAGGCAGGAGAGGAAGGCTGGATCCTCCATGTTGACAGCGCATCGAATTCCCAGAGGAGTGGGGCTGGACTCATTCTTGCGAGCCCCGAGGGAAAGGTAGTGGAATATGCTCTCCGATTTCTCTTCCCAGTCATCAACAATCAAGCGGAGTATGAAGCCTTGCTGGCGAGGATGAAGCTGGTCAGGGAGCTCGGCGCGAGGCGTCTGAGGGCCTTTATAGACTCTCAGCTCGTCTCTGGGCAAGTCACTGGGGAGTACGAGGCCAGAGACTTGACCATGTCCCATTACTTAAGAAAGGTGCAGTCTCATGCCACTTAGTTTCTTTACTTCCGCATTAGCTACATTCCTCGGGGGGAGAATGCCAGGGCCGACGTATTGTCTCACTTGGCCACCTCGGCCAACGGGACCTTGGGAAGGATGTACGTGGAGCATCTGCAAGCCCCGAGCATTGAAGCCGCAGAGGAGGCTCTGCCAGTCGAGTAGGAGCCCTCTTGGATGGATGCCTACGTCCATTACCTGACCGATGGCGCCCTCCCTGAAGACCCAGTTGAGGCAAGACTGCTCAGACGGTGGGCATCGAAGTTTCTGATGATGGATGAAAAGCTCTACCAAAGGTCGTTCTCGTACCCGGTCCTCAAGTGCGTTGGGCCCATAGAAGCTAATTACATCCTGCGAGAAATCCATGAGGGCGTATGTGGAAGTCATCTAGAGGGCAGAGCCCTAGCATACAAAGCCCTGCAGCAAGGGTACTACTGGCTGACAATGAGGGAGGATGCAGCCGAGCTCGTCAAGAGGTGCGATAGTTGCTAGCGCCATGCCAACATCCAGCGGCAACCGACGTCCCAGCTGAGCCCCTTGGCCGCGCCTTGGCCCTTCTCCCAGTGGGGTATGGACATCTTGTGACCGTTTTCTTCGGCCTCCGGTCAGCACAAATTCTTGTTGGTAGCCGTCGACCACTTCACCAAGTGGATCGAGGTCGAGGCACTTGTTAAGATCACCGAGGGCAAGGTGAGATCCTTTTCTGGAAGTCTATAATATGCCGGTTTGGGCTATCGCATACCCTTGTCACCAACAACGACCAGCAGTTTGACAACGCACCCTTCTGAGAATTCTGCACCGAGCTGGGTATTACCAGCGGTTCACCTCGGTTGGGCACCCTCAGACCAACGGTGCGGCTGAGGTGACCAACCGCATCATTCTCCAAGTACTCAGAGCCCGACTGGATGACTACAAAGGACAGTAGGTGGAGGAGCTTCCCAATGTGTTGTGGGCATACCACACAATGCCGTGAGCCCCCACTGGGGAGACTCCCTTCAGCCTAGTCTTCAGCTCCGAGGCTATCATTCCCATGGAGATAGGTGCCCCAAGCCCCCGGGTGGAGTCATACAGCAAGGAGGACAACCCGAACCAGTTGCGTGCCAACCTTGACCTGGTGGAGGAGATGCGGGATCGAGCGCGACTCCGGATGGCAGCCTACCGATAGCGAACGGCCAGGTATTACAATGTCCGTGTCCACCCGAAGACCTTTTTGCCGGGGGACTTGGTGCTCTGGCGGGCTGAAGTTTCAAAACCGATGGTAGGAGGTAAGCTGTCACCGAATTGGGAAGGACCCTACCGAGTCACTGAGGCACTCCATCATGGAGCGTACAGAATTGAATGACTAGATGGGAAGCAACTCCCGCGGACGTGGAACGCTGACAATCTCCATCGGTATTATCAGTAGTGTACCCTTTCTTTACATTGAATCACACATTTGCATTCCTCTGGGCTCTCACCCCACACTATATTAATAAACATGTGTTCAAATAACCCAGCTTTTCAGCAAAAAGCCTGAGGCCAGCTCGGCACTAAAAGACCGATGCACCATCGGCACCGAAGACTGGTGTACCATCGGCTCCCAAAAAGCCCGAGGCCAGCTCGACACTGAAAGACCGATGTACCATCGGCACCGAAGACCAGTGTACCACCGGCTTCCAAAAAGCCTGAGGCCATCTCGGCATTGAAAGACCGATGTACCATTGGCACTGAAGACTGGTGTACTATCGGCTCCCAAAAAGCCCGAGGCCAGCTCGGCACTGAAAGACTGATGTACCATCGGCACCGAAGACCAGTGTACCACCGGCTCCCAAAAAGCCCGAGGCCAGCTCGGCAATGAAAGACCGATGTACCATCGGTACTGAAAACTAGTGTACCATCAGCTTCCAAAAAGCCCAAGGCCAACTCGGCACTGAAAGACCGATGTACCAGTGGCACCGAAGATCGGTGTACCACCAGCTCCCAAAAATCCCAAGGCCAGCTTGGTACTGAAAGATCGATGTACCATTGGCACCGAAGACCAGTGTACCATCGGCTCCCAAAAAGTCCAAGGCCAGCTCAGTACTGAAAGACCGATGTACCATCGGCACCGAAGACCGATGTACCATCGGCTCCCAAAAGCTCGAGGCTAGCTCGGCACTGAAAGACCGATGTACCATCGGCACCGAAGATCAGTGTACCATCGGCTCCCAAAAAGCCCGAGGCCAGCTCAGCACTAAAAGACCGATATACCATCGGCATCGAAGACTGGTGTACCACTGGCTCTCAAAAACCCCGAGGTCAGCTCGGCACTGAAAGACCGATGTACCATCGGCACCAAAGATCGGTGTACCACCGGTTCCCAAAAAGCCCGAGGCCATCTCGGCACTGAAAGACCGATGTACCATCAGCACCGAAGACCAGTATACCACCAGCTCCCAGAAGCCCGAGTCCGACTGGGCGATTCAAGACCGATGCTCCATTGGTACTCAGAAGCCTGAGTCCGACTCGGCGGTCTAAGACCGATGCTCCATCGGTACTCAAAAGCTCAAGTCCACCTCGGCAGTCTAAGACCGTTGCTCCATCGGTACTCAAAAGCCCGAGTCCACCTTGGCAGTCCAAGACCGATGCTCCATCGGTGCTCAGAAGCCCGAGTCCACCTCGGCAGTCCAAGACTGATGCTCCATCGGTACTTAGAAGCCTGAGTCCACCTCGATAGTCCAAGACCGATGCCCCATCGGTGTTCAGAAGCCCGAGTCCACCTCAGCAGTCCAAGACCGATGCTCCATCGGTGCTCAGAGGACCGAGTCCACCTTGGCAGTCTAAGACCGATGTTCCATCGGTACTCAAAGGCCCGAGTCCACCTTGGCATTCTGAAGCCAACGTCCATCAAAACTTGCTCAAGGCAGGATCAACCGAGTTAGACTTTGACTCTCCCGGGAGTCCGGCCCTAAGCGGCAACTAAGTTGATCACGTAAGGGGATGGACACTACCCTACTGCCAATGCGGCCCCAGGGGTCCCACGTCAGCGAGCCGGGGACTTAAAATATGACATTGCAGATTGCTAAAAATAATTTCATTGATGCAAAGTGTTTAAAAAATGCCGACCGAGTCGGACTTGGTACAAAAACAAAGAAAAACAGTACTAAATCATGGGTCGGCCGCGGGCTCATCATCGGAGGGGGCTCCCTCGGACCCTTGGTTCGGCTCGATGTCCATGGCGCGGGGGAGGTCCAAGACCCGGGCCACCTTCTCTCTGGCATCGCGAAACCCTTGGAGGTAGGAGGCGTCCACGTTGGCCTCGACTAGCTCGTCGGTGAAACGTTCTGAGGCTCAGAACTCCTCTATGGCTGCTATGGCTCTAGCCTCGGTCGCAGCCTCTGCCTCACAGGCCCTAGCCTCGGCGGCGGCCTCCACCTTTACAACCCTGGCCTCCTTCTCCACGATCAGGGAGGCTGCCGTGCCCTGGCTTCGGCCGCCTGAATGGCCGAGTTCAGCTCACGATGTGAAGGTTTCGGGCCTCGATGAAGCTCTCGGCCTCCTCGAGCTGATTGATTGCCGCCTGGAGTCGATTGGCTTCGGTCTCCACTCGGCTCTCGGCCTTCCTTATTTCGTTGGCTTGGTCGGTTCTTGCCACCTACAGGGCCCTCTCGGCCGCTTCAGCCCGAGCCTAGGCCTCCTCGGCATCCAGCTGGGCCTGCCGGATGATGGTCTTTCCCCCATTAATAACCTTCCTCGTGGCCGCCAGGGAGTTTGCCAACTGCATTTGGACCACATATGTTAGTGCTCGAACAAATATTCAAAGGCAGAGGGCCGCGGGGTTACTTACTCGGGCGAGGGCTGCGTAGGCCTCTCGGAAGAACGTAGCTGCTCCCAAGTGACTAAGCTCCTCCTGGACCTCAGGCACGATTATTTGTGAGATGAGCTGCTTCGCCCAATGTCCATCACTGAGGATGGAGTCCCGAGGTGGCGTCAGCCCGGCTCTGCTCCCCTCGGCAATCCCGGCGGGCTCGGGCTCGGTGCGCGCAGGGCTGCCCTCCGGCACCTCTTTCAGGAGTGGGCTTGCCGCTGAGGGCCCCTCTCCCCAGCTTCGTTCTGTCTCTAGTGGGGTTGGCTCAGCAGGCATCTAGGGCTCCTCTGCCGCTCCCTCGACCCTTACCTCCTCAGGTGGGGTGTCGACTGTCAAATCCACCTCCGGTGCGGTCGGAGGCTCTCGGTGCTCGGGTGGTGGGGAAACCCACACCGCCGAATGCTTAGGGGCCGGGGCCTGCTGCCCCTCGCTTAGCCCTCCCTGGGCCCTCATCCTCTTGACGATGGCCTTTCTGAGTTTGGTGGTCGGAAGCTTCATCACTGCCCAGCGTCGGTCAGAGTTAAAAAAAGAGAGAGAAAGAAGACAAGAAAAAGGGGGAGGAAAATTGACTGAGTATTGGCAGCTACTCACCACCCCGAGTGGAGACCCCCGCGAGTTGGAGATTCTCCTTTGTCAGGAGTTGGTTGCATCTGGGGATGTCGGCCATCAGCAGCGACCCCAGCGCTTCTTGGTCCCGGGGATTACAGATGAGTTCATGTTGAGCCGAAGGTCGGGGTCCCCCCACCCAGGTTTGACTTGGTCAAGGTCGGCAAAAAAGAACCGGAATTTCCATCCCTTGAGAGAAGAAGGAAGGAACAACTTGAGGATGCGGCCGGATTGGGGCTGGAACACCTATCAACCCAACTGCGGCCGAAGGGTGTAGAAGGATCGGAAGAGGGAGAGTCGGGGTGTGATACTGTGGAAATGGCATAGGACGATGAAGGCACAGACGGTTCAGAGGGAGTTTGGAACCAGCTGGGTAGGGGTCAAGGAATAATAGTCGAGGAGGTTGACGAAGAAGGGGTGAAAAGGCAAGCAGAGGCCTAACCTGAAGGACATTTCATAAACAGCCACTCGGTCGGGTCGGGAAGAGACCACCCTGTCGTCGGGGGTCAGGAGGAAGAGCCCGATGTCTCGGAAGATTTGGTAACGGGCCCTGAGGTTAGCCAAGTCCTGGCCCGTTACCGTGAAGGTGGTCCCCATCGGGGATTCCACTCCCACCCTCTGGGAGGTGCCGGCGGTCGCCCGATGCCTCCGGGCCGGAGCCCTGCGGGCAGCTCACCGTGGAAGGTTTGGATTGCGGTCCTCTTGATCGAAGGACCACGAGGGAGTGGGAAATGAAGAGGCACGAAGCCTCGAAGGAGGGATTCGGTCCTCGGGATCGACCAACGAGGACCAGGACGGTGAGGAGGCCATAGCAATGGTTTAGGAGAAGAAAGAGAAAGCTCAGAAGGGTCAGGGGGCTAACCTGTGACAGAAATGGTAGACACTGGTTCTCGGGTTGCAGAGGAGGTTAAAGGCCAAAGGAAGATGATGACGGTTTGAAGCAAAATGACGACATTCAGCTTTCGCCCGATTTTATCAAGTTTCAAATTGTCCCGCCTTGCCGGCCCAGCCACACGTACTCCTGCCATAGGCTGGGTCGCCTCGGCAGGCGCCCGATGCATGGGGCGTTTCTCCTTCGGCCAATGATGGGACACTGCTGATGTTAGTGTCATGATAGCAATGATGACAGCAGCTTTTCGTGGGCTTCAAGAGGGCACCCTCACCTCGAGGCCGATCTCCGCAGATCGGACGGACGGCAGAGGCCATCCCATCGTATCCCTCAGATCATCCATGCAAAATTGCCGCTGCACCTAGGGATACGTGCCCGACGGCAGTTGGCAGCAGGTGGGGATCAACCACTTGGAAGGTGACACCCCTTTCGCCTTACTGGGGTGGGCCCGCTTTGTCTTAGGGGTGAGGGGGCATCTGATATGGCTGATCCAACGTCGTTGAGTTAACGGTGAAGATGACTGACGGAACTCCCCTCCTTGGCCCTCCGAGGTCCCTTCGGCCTCCGAGGACCCTTCGGCCTCCGAAGTCCCTTGGCCCTACGAAGCCCCTTCGGCCTCCGAGGTCCCTTCGGCCTCCGAGGTCCCCTCGGCCTCGGCCTCGAACCTGGCATCCCCTCGGCCTCAACCCGGACTTAGCGTCCTCGGCCTCGGATCTCATGTCTCGCTGCCTCGAGCCCCCCGACACACCCACGTGGCCCACCGATCGTCTGCTGCACCCACATGGCCCACCAACCATCTGCTGCACCCACGTGGCCCACCAACCACCCACTGCGGCCACGTGCTCCATCACTCGACTGCAACAGCGCGTGGCCCCGCCTCGTAATTACGCGTGCCTAATGCGATCAGGTCCGCCTGCCACCCATAGCGCCGCGCTTGATAGGTGACAAGCAGAGCCGGACACCTCTGACATGCCCAGCGTCGGTTGTGACCCCTCGCTGTCAACCTTGCCTTCCGTCCGTTACCGAGCAATAATACCTCGAAATCACAACCTTCTGGAAGCAGAAAATGAGACCTTCGAACAGGTATAAAAGCCCCATACTCACGATGAGGGAATGATCCTGTACTCAAGTTCTCTAGCTCTTTCTGCTAGTTTACTCTTGTCTGTTCTCAAGTTGCTAACTTGAGCATCGAAGGATTCCCCACCGGAGCATCCGGTCTCCGAAGACTTCTTTGCAGGAGCACTTCGAGGAGAAGGCTCTCCATTCCCCAGAGTTGAAGAAGAGTGACTTGGCATCAACAATCTATATTAAGCATGATAATTTATTCATATATAAATTAAAATTAAAAAAATTATTCTTGAATGCATCATTGATGTGCAAATTTGTGTAGTATAAGCAAATCATCATGTTTTATGCAGCATATTCTGTATCGAGCATGAGCTATACCAAACATGCTGTATCGAACAGTGTACAAAAACTTTCTTTGCATTTAAGCTATACTTTTTTTTATTATTATTTTTCTTATAAGGTGGGACCATATCTGGATCGTTGGTATTCAGTGAGATAAAATAAATTTTCATATGAATTGGCACGTCAGGTGTGTGTGTGTGTGTGTGTGTGTGTGTGTGTGTATAACTTTCACTACCACTCATTTGATTTGACTAACTCTTTTAACTTGGCATTATTTTCTTGGCTCAGATGTCATAAGCTTTCCCGGAAAAAGAATAGAAGAATATATTGCAGAAAACGGTGATGCGCTTTATGCCAAACACTCGCGGTTACTTTATATGGAATCATTGGCTCAACAGGCAAAGCTTTAGTTTCCAAAGGTCTCGTTCAGAGGTGCTTTTGGTGGGGTCGAAAGCGATTTTCCAAGCAATAAAATCTTTAAAGCAGCTTTCTGCTTTTTTTTTTTTTTTTTTTTTTTTAAGAGAAAACTTTTGCCTTAAAAGTTTAAAAACCAGCAAAAGAACCTTGTGCTTTGAAATAATTTTCTATTGTATCGTATTGCCATATAAATCTATTCTTTGACTTAGCAGTGGTTCATATTTGGATCCGAATAATGTTCTTTCATCTAGGTAAACTTACAAGACAATTCTTACACAAAGAGCATTAGAAATGATCGCTACGAAAGATCCTTCGATGCCCAAATCAGCAAAGACTCACAGCAAGCAAATATGAAAAGAAGGCCTTCGGAGAAAAGTCCCTCAAAAATAGTTTCTCAAGAGCTGAAAACTCTGCTTGAGCTCTAATGGATTCTCACTGAAAGAGTGTGCGTACCTAAAAAATTTTAGGATAAGGTATTTATAGACTATCTGAATATTGGCGAGTTATTCACCTGACTCCTTGAACGTGTCTTGGGAAGTGAAAAATCTGAATGATTCGAATCTGATTCGAATCAAGTTTGTTACAAGACCGATGAAATTCGAATCATGTTTGTTATAAGGATCCATGGCTGAGGAAGTTGATTAGAGCTTTAAGATTCAGTTATTCGGTTATTTATAGGCAAACCATATTTAACTTTATTTCCTTTTTGAGGTGCCAAGAGCTGACGTGATCAAAATCCCACGGTGTAATCAGGGATTTAAGCTTTTGTCGATCGTGGCCGGAGGGTCATATTTGGCTTTTAGCCCTCATTCCAGGAAGATTATTCTTGGTCCTATCGAGGTAGGAAAATGGCTCAGTCTTGCTGAGGCATGGTAATGGCTCGGTTCCATCGAGATATAGAGAAGTGGCTCGGTCCTACCGAGGCAATAAAATTTTATCTTTTTCCCGGACCTTTTCGTTACATGCACAGATATCAATGCAATGATGATTTTACCCCCATCACATGCCCCTTACTCTCTAGTCCGAAGTGTAGGTTCAGACATAGGGTGTAGAGTTCCAGATGGCTTCATTCGATTTAGAGAATTTAAACTGGTGGAGGCGTGTCGCGCTGTTCTCATAAATGCCAGACTATATATCGTTTCATCATTTCCTTCAATCCTACGAGGAGAAAACCTTCGTTCCCCGCCACTGGCCACAGGCGGAATGACACATGGCAGACTCAGGGCTTAATAACGTTTGGGCCAAGGTTCCGGATGCATGGGGATTCTCACCGAGACGGCTTAAAAGAGATTGAGCGGCGCTATCCTCAGTTGCACTTTCTTCTTATCTTCTTCCTCGGAGATCGAGCACCTTCATTTAGAGAGCAATATGGCTGGAGCTACTTCTGCTAATCGTAAGGATATGGAGTGTGTCGAGGAATAAAGAGGATTTTACATCGCTCCATCAAGGTGCGGCGATTGTTGCTCGGAGAATATCTTCTTGGAGAGATTATATCTGGATCGGCCAAGAAGTTCACTCGGGCCACCGAGGTATGGAGAAATCGCTCAGTCCTACCGAGGTTCGAAAAAAGATTATATTTTACTTGGTGCTGTCAAGGTACAGAGTAATCGCTTGGACCTGCCGAGGTTCGAAAAAATAGCTCGATCCTGCCGAGGTTTGGAGAAAGATTATATTTTACTTGGTGCTACCAAAGTACGAAGAGAATTACTCGGCCCTGCCGAGGTTCGGAGAAAGATTATATTTTACTAGGCGCTGCCAAGGTTCGAAGAAATAGCTCGGCCTTGCCGAGGTTCGGAGAAAGATTATATTTTACTTGAAGCTGCCAAGGTACGGAGAATTACTCGGCCCTGCCAAGGTTTAGAGAAATAGCTCGGTCCTGCCGAGGTTCGAAGAAAGATTATATTTACTTGGCGCTACTAAGGTACGGAGATAATTACTCAGCCCCGTCGAGGTTCGGAGAAATAGCTCGGCCCTACCGAGGTTCGAAAAAAGATTATATTTTACTTGGCACTACCAAGGTACGAAGAGAATTACTCGGCCCTGCTGAGGTTCGGAGAAATAGCTCGGCCCTATCGAGGTTCGAAGAAAGATTATATCTTCCTTGGCACTACCAAGGTATAGAGAGAATTATTCAGCCCCGTTGAGATTCGAAGAAATAGCTCGGCCCTGCTGAGGTTCGAAGAAAGATTATATTTTACTTGGCGCTACCAAGGCATGGGGAGAATTACTTCAGTCCTGCCGAGGTTCGGAGAAAGATTATATTTTACTTAGCGCTTCCAAGGTATGGAGAGAATTACTTGGCCCCACTAAGGTTCAGAGAAATAGCTCGGCCGACCGAGGTTCGAAGAAAGATTATATTTTGCTTGGTGCTATTAAGGTACGGAGAGAATTACTCGGCCTTGCCGAGGTTCGAAGAAATAGCTCAGCCTTGCTAAGGTTCAGAGAAAGATTATATTTTACTTGGCGTTGCCAAGGTATGAAGAGAATTACTCGGCTCCGCCGAGGTTCAGAGAAATAGCTCGGCCCTGCCAAGGTTTGGAGAAAGATTATATTTTACTTGGCGCTGCCAAGATATGGAGAGAATTACTCAGCCCTGCCGAGGTTCGGAGAAATAGCTCGGCCTTGTTGAGGTTCGAAGAAAGATTATATTTTACTTAGCGCTGCCAAGGTACAGAGAGAATTACTCAGTCCCATCGAGGTTCAAAGAAATAGCTCAGCCCTATCGAGGTTCGAAGAAAGATTATATTTTACTTAGTGGTGCCAAGGTACGAAGAGAATTACTCGGCCCCATCGAGGTTCGAAGAAAGAGGCCCGAGGATCGTTGATCGGGCGAAACCTATCTTTCATTAACAACTTTTGGAAAAAAATGATTTAAACAGAGACATTTGAAAATTTAAAAGTAAAGTTTCATTATTATGAGCAGAATAAGCTTGGTACGAGTGTACTTTACCGATAATATATCCGGAGGTTATCTGAATTCCATACTCGGGGAATATACTTTCCATCCAAATCTTGAAGTTTGTAGGTGCCGAGCCTAAGGACCTCCGCAACTTGATAGGGACCTTCCCAATTTGGAGATAATTTTTCTTGCTCTAATGGCTTAGAGACAGATGTCTTGAGGAGCACAAGATCATCAGGGAGGAAGGATTTTTCTTTAACTCGGAAGGAGTGATAATGGGCTGCCCTTTGTTGATAGGCTGCCATCCGAATCCAGACTTTCTCTCTGACTTCTCTATCAAGTCAAGATTGGCTCAAAGTTGTTCATCGTTCGACTCCTCCGAATAACTCTCCACTCATGGTGAAGTTAGCCCTATCTCTACAAGAATGATAGCTTCCATGCCGAAGGCCATTCTAAATGAAGTTTCGCCCGTAGGGACCCTTTGGGTGGTTCGGTAAGCTCACAAAATGTGATGAAGCTCATCTGCCCATCTACCATATACCCTATTGAGTCAAGCTTTGATTCCCTATAGCAAAGTTCAGTTGGTTACCTCTGCCCCACCATTAGCTTGAGGGTGCCCGATCGATGTGAGCCGATGGCTGATGCTATGATCTTCACAGAACTCTCAAAATTTAGGGTTATCAAATTATCTACCATTGTCGGTGATGATGGTGTGTGGAAGGCCGAACTAACAAATGATGAATCTCCATACAAAATACCTAGCCCGAGCTTCAATTATCAGGGCGACTACCTCAGCCTCGATCCACTTGGTGAAATAGTTGATCGCTACAAAAAGAAACTTCCTTTGTCCTATAGCAAGAGGAAAGAAAAGGGCTAAGGATGTCCATTCCCCACTTAGCGAAAGGCCAGGTAGATAATATTGGTGTCAAGTGAGCAGAAGGGAGTCTCTGAATATTTGAATACCATTGACATGAGTTACAGGCTTGGACAAGGTCGTCGGAATCCTTCTGTATAGTTGGCCAGTAATATCCTTGGTGTAATACCTTGTAACATAAAGCTCAACCATCGAGATGACTGCCACAGATGCCTTTGTGAACTTTCTGAAGAGCAAAATCAGCTTCCGATGGTCGAAGGCATTTGAACAATGGCATAGAGAATGATCGCTTGTACAACAAGTCGTCGAGCAGGACATAGTGGGGCACTTGCATCTTCAGTCTTCTTGCCTCCTTTCAGTCCACCGGAAGAGATCCTTCTTTGAGGTACTTGACAATTAGGTCGAACAAGAATGGCTCGGCTTCAATCTGCATTACTTGGTCATCCTCGGCAATACTAGATTTCTCGAGGACCTCCAAGTGGAATTTCAGCTCAAGGTCCATTGAATCCATGGTGGCCAAGCGAGATAGAAGATCGGCACATGTGTTTTCTGTTCTAGGGATCTAAACAAATTCAAGTTTAGAGAAATTAGAAGACAAGTCATGCACCTTTTGAAGATACTGGACCATATTTGGTTTTCGAGCTTCAAATTCTTCTCGTACATGGCTGGCAACCAGCTGGGAGTCGCTGTATGCATTCAATCTTCTCACTTTCAAGTCATGGGCGATCCGAAGTCCAGCAAGCAAATCTTCATACTTTGCTTCATTATTAGAGACTAAAAAGGAGAAACTGATGCCATACTCAAAGGTTGCACCCTTCAGACTGGTGAGGACCAATTCGGCACTGGAACCATTCATGCTGAAGGATCCATCTGCATGGAGCAGCTATAAAGCTTTGGGCTTCGGTTGTTCAGAAATATCCGGAGTGAACCATCCTCTGGTATGGTACATTCAAGAAGAAAATCTGTCAGAATTTGTGCTTTAATGGCCGAACGAGGCTAATACTAAATATCATGCTCACTCAGCTCAACAGTCCATTTGGTCATTCTTTTCGATAATTTCGGATGATGAATGATTGACTTGATAGGTTGGTCAGTTAAGACCACTATAGCATGTGCTTAAAAATAAGGCCATAACTTTGGACTGATGTTATTAGAGCTAACACTATCTTTTCAATCCAAGCGTACCTTATTTCAGTGTTCTGAAGTAATTTGCTAACATAATAGATTGACTTTTGAACTTTATTCTCTTCTCTGATTAGCACAGACCTGACGATATTCTTCAAGACTGCCAGATATAGGTATAGTGTCTCTCCGAGCCTTGAGCTACTGAGAAGAGGTGGTGAGCCAAGATATCTTTTGAGATCCTCAAAGGATTTCTAATAGTCTAGAGTCCACTAAAAATTTTTGGCCGATCGAAGTGTAATGAAGAAGGGCAGACATTTCTCGGCTGATCGAGCAACAAAGCGGTTAAGGGCCGCTATCCTTTTGGTAAGATGTTGTACCTCTTTAATTGACCCTAGAGGCACCATCTGTTGGAGGGCTTGAATTTTCTAGGGATTTTCTTTAGTGCCTCGTTGGGAGACCATGAAGCCCAAGAACTTTTCAGAGTTGACTCTGAAGTCACACTTGGTTGGATTTAGCTTCATCTGATATCTTCTGAGCATTTCAAAGCTCTCTGTAAGATCATCGATGTGCCGAGTTGCCTCCTTGCTTTTAATCAGCATGTCATCAACATAAATCTCCATATTTCGATCAATTTGTTCTTTGAAAACTTTATTAATCAGTCTTTGGTAGGTTGCCCCTGCATTTTTTAAACCAAAAGGCTTGACTCGGTAGCAGTAAATACCTTGGTCAGTAATAAAGACGATCTTTTCTTCATCCTCGGGTGTCATCTGAATTTGATTGTAGCTCGAGTAAGCATCTATGAAGGTTAGCATCTGGTGGCCTGAGATAGCATCCACAAGCTGATCAATCCTGGGCAGAGAAAAACTGTCCTTCAAACAGGCCTTGTTGAGGGATATAAAGTCGATGCAGATCCTCCATTTGTCATTTGACTTCTCCACCATAACAACATTTTTCAGCCAATCGGGATATTTACTTTCCAGATGATGTTAGCTTTGATGAACTTGTCAACCTCCTCTTCAATGGTCTTCTAACGCTCGGGGGTGAAGCTTCTTTTCTTCTGCTTGATTGGCCAAAATGTCTCATCCATATTAAGGCAATGGAAAAGGACATCTAGGCCAATTCCTTGCATATCTGAGGTAGACCAAGCGAAGACGTCGACATTTTCCTGGAGGAACTCGATCAAATCCTGCCGAGACTGCTTTTTCAACTATGACCCAATCCTTATGGTTCAGTCTGGCTGAGCCTCATCAAGTGGTATCTCCTCGAGTTCTTTGGCTAGCTCTTCTCATTGCTCAGTGAAGTCCTCTCGAGCATCTAGCCCATCAACCTCGGGTTTCTAAACTGAAGATCAGCGATAAAGCAGTTCCGAGCTGCAGCTTAGTTTCCTCGAATTACTCCCACTCCCCATTCTGTGGGGAACTTCATAGCGAGATGAGGGATGGATACCCTTACGGGACATCTGTCCGAGCCTACCTAGGATTGCATTGTAGGGCGACCAAAGCTTGGTTATCAGAAAGTCCGTATGAACAATGGCTATACTAGGCCAAGTGCCTACCCAAACCACCAATGTAATGACTCCTTCGGGAGTAATTGCATCGCTGGTGAACCCTACCAAGGTAGAGTCTATGGTCCAAAGATCCTTCATTCATAATTTTATCCACACAAAAGTATCAAAGTACAAAACATAAACAAAGCTTTCACTATTAACTAAAATACGGTGTACATCATAATCATTCATGTTGAGAGATACAACCAAAGCATCATCGTGGGGATATTGTATCTCCCGGAGATCCTTATCAGAAAAAGAGAGTTCATCGATTCGGGCCTTCTTTGATGGATTGTCTTCTTCATATAACCGAGCTAGTGAAGAGCCGATCATCACAATTATATTGACATTGCCAACAGCCAATGGGTTCAACGGAGGTGGTTGGCGCGGCTTAGGTTGATGGTCTCCTTCATTGTTCGGCTCCGGGGCTCTTCTGAACCGATCTAACCTTCTCCGACAGATGAGTTGCTCAATCTCATTCCAAAGCTACCAGCACTCTTCAGTGTCATGCCCATGATCCTGATGAAATCGACAATACTTGGTCATATCTCTTCGAGCCATGTTTCCTCTGAGAGGTGGTGATCAAGGGATCTGGCGCTCGATCTCCATCAGGATCTGCACCCTTGGTGCAGTGAGCAGGGTCTACTGATTGAATCTCTGTGTTGGGCTTCGAGTGCGATTTCTAGACAGTGGCAGAGGAGCTCTTTGGCGGTGAGGCAAACTTGCATGGCGAGAGGATCGGTTTTTCTCTAAGCCTTTATTCTCCTTCTTCTTAGTTTGCTCGGCTTAGGCAGACCTCCATGACTCCTCGACCCTGTCATATTTGTCTGCCAGAGCCATCATGTTGGAGAGGCTCTTTGGATAATTGACCATCAAAGCTAAGTAGAAGTCTCCCTCCTTGAATACTCCGCCTGCCAAGGTGGACATGACCACCTCATGGTTGAGGTGGTCTACCTCTAGCATGGCCATATTGAAGCAGCCAAGGTAACTTCTCAAGGACTCCCTCTCTCGTTGTTTGACCTCAGAGAGGGAGTCAGATTTCCTTCGGTGGTGGCGACTACTAATGAACTGACTGATGAACAGGCAGCTCAGCTCGTTGAAGGAATTGATGGAACCTGGCTTCAAGCTATTAAACCAAGTTCTGGCAGATTCTCTAAGATTGGAGGAAAAGGCTCTGCACAGGATTGCAACTGATGCTCCGTGGAACATCATGATGGATCAAAAGCTGCTCAGATGATCATCGAAATCGGTGAATCCATGGTACGGCTCAATGGCAGGGAGCTTAACATGGGAAGGGATTACTTCCCGCATGATCTTCTTGAAAAAGGAGATGCCCTATTCCATCTTCGATTGGGTAGGAGGAGCTTGCTTGACAGCATCTAGCTCTTATCGCCATTCTCGACGCATCTCATGGAGTTGTCGTTGAACTTCCTCATTTTGGGTGGTAGGAGAGAGGGGATGTCCTTAAAAAAGGGGATGCCCTATTTCATCTTTGATTGGGGAGGAGGAGCAATTTCTTGACAACATCTATCTCTTGTCGTCATTCTCGACGCATCTCATGGAGCTATCATTGAACTTCCTCGTTTTGAGTGGTAGGAGAGAGAGGACGAGGGGACCGTGGTCGTGGCATCGAGTCATGGAAGGAGTACACAAGGAAGAGAGATTGAGCTTGTTGAGATCTAGGTGGGTTCAATCCTTTGACTCTTTACGGTGTTGGCTTAGGCCCTCTTTGGTGAGGCTGTTGAGGATGGCTCATGACCTCAAGCGGGTTGGAAGAAGAAATCGCCTGTGAAGCAAGGGCAGCAACTCCATCAGGGAGTTATGGAGCAGGGACAGCTAGATGGGGAACTCCATGGAGCTCTTGTACTAGCTGAGCAAGAGTTTAAATTTGCTGGACCAGCATGGCAAATTGGTCCTGGGTGACCACGGTTGCTGATAGCGAGGGAGTCTTGGTCGGCGGTGGCGGCTGCGAAGGTGCTATATTGTTTGCGGAATCAGGCCTCTAGAAGGTGGTCTGATCCTGAGCATCCGAAGTTGCTCTCCTTCGATTGGCCATTGAAGGGTTGTTCTTCTGGTCTCAAGCCTTATCTCCTTGATCACAAGTTTATCGGATTTGAGGCCCTTCCTCTAATGCCAATTTGTTGCCGTAGAAATCTATTCTTCGACTTGGGTGCAGCCTACCTCTGGATCTGGATGACAATCGATCTTCCATCTGGGTGAACCTGCAAGACAGTCCTCAGACAGGAAGCGTTGGGGGTGGCCCCTGCAGAAGACCCACCGATGCCCAAGTCAGTGGCGACTCATAGCAAGCAGATATGAAGAGAAGGCCTTTGCAAAAGAGTCCCTCAAGAATGGCTTCTCGAGAGCTAAAAACTCTGCTTGAGCTCTAATGGATTCTCAGTGAAAGAGTGTGCATACCTGAAAAATTTTAGGATAAGGTATTTATAGTTTGTCTGAATATTGGCGGGTTGTACACCTGACTCCTCGAACGTGTCTTGGAAAGTAGGAAATCAGAATGATTCGAATCTGATTCAAATCAAGTTTGCTACAAAACTGGTGAGATTCGAATCCTGTTTGTTACAAGGATCTATGGCTGAGGAAGATGATTGGAGCTTTAAGATTCAGTTATTCGGTTATTTATAGGCAACAAACCATATTTAACTTTATTTCCCTTTTGAGGTGCCGGAAGCTGACGTGATTGAAATCCTGCCATGTAATCAGGGATTTAAGCTTTTGTCGATCGTGGCTGGAGGGTCATATTTGGCTTTTAGCCCCCATTCCAGGAAGATTATTCTTGATCCTACCAAGGTAGGGAAATGGCTCAGTCTTGTCGAGGCATGGTAATGGCTTGGTTCCATCGAGATATAGAAGTGGCTCGGTCCTGCCGAGGTATGACAATTTATCTTTTTTTCGAACGTAACAGTAGGTGGACATAAATCAAAAATGATTTTAATCTTTTCATCACATGTATAGATATCAATGCAATAACAATTTTATCTCGCATCACATCGAAAACTCATTTTCATTAAATTTGAAGAACATATATTCAAAATATGAAAATAATAACATTTGATATTATAAACTAATAGCATATTATGATTATAATAATATCATATACTATACTAATATCATATCGTATCATATTAAAATATTATTATTATTATATAATATAATAACTATATTATGCTAAGCGTTGCATGAAATTATTAT
Source organism: Calamus simplicifolius (assembly GCA_900491605.1). Classification (NCBI taxonomy): domain Eukaryota; kingdom Viridiplantae; phylum Streptophyta; class Magnoliopsida; order Arecales; family Arecaceae; genus Calamus; species Calamus simplicifolius. Next base: position 183,962 of record UESW01004368.1, on the reverse strand, counting down.
TATTATAACTATAAGATAATTATGTAATTTAAGATAAGTAATATAATAAGATTATAATATTATATAAAGATATCATATGGTTTATTATAATATTGCTATAACAACATATTGTTATAGTATATTATTATGATAATAATTTATGAATGAGGAGTAATTTATAAGAATTATTCTTATTGTAAAATTTGTTAGTCGGTTGAAAATGGTATGCAATATTTTATATTATCATTTTTATTCTATTTTTTAATTTAATTAACCAATAGATATTAAAATTGCAATGCAGTCTCATAAAAAAAGTAATAATAAAATAAAAAATATCATTTTATAAAAAATTTACAGTTAAAAAATTTTATTGGCAACTACCTCACTAAATAGACCTAAGTTTGAGAGAGACAATTTGCTTGTCGCAAGCCTACACGTTGAGTGGCATATTTTGCTTCTCAGATAAAATAATAAAATTATTCAAGTGCCACGGAAAATCAAAAGACACATATATTATATATCCACTCCACACTATAAATATTGTTTAGTCTTCCTCTATCAGCATGTATTTCTCTTCTTTGGTCATTGAAACTAAAATACAGTATTTAACTAAAATAAGGTTTTCTTACAGGAAAAACATAGGAGGAGACTTTTATGTTAAAATACTTACTTTATAACAAATTAAATTGTTATTAAATATCATGTCAAAAAAAGAGTAAAATATATGCATAAAATTATTCAATATTTTAGAAAAAATTTCTGATGGAAATCAGGGACGACTAGATTTGGATGATGAGTTGACACCATGTGCCATCATCAGCTTGATGTAGGTGTGGTATCACTGATTTATATACATAAAGAAAACATTCAAGTGTTAAGCATGGCTGAATAAGTTGGATTAGGTGTGGTATCATTGAATTATATGCACATATCTTCTTGTATTATTTGTTCATTTCTTTTTTCAAATATTCCAGTCAAAGCCAACTTTGTATTTTGAGTCTTATCATCAAATATATGTTACGACCTTGGCTATGCGGCGCGCAGTGAGGTTGCGCGCAGGCCAAGCCCTGCACACGAGCAGTATCCTATCTACAAGGCTGCTCGTTTCTGCAGAACCTCCGGAGAGGCACAGTGCAGGATGCTGCGCAAGTATGGTGAGAGGGGCTTTAGTCGCACGATGCGTGGCTGGTGCACACGCACATGCCGGGCCACTCTAGAGATGGCATGCTGCCATTAGGCATGCGGAGAGGCTTTGGGCACATTGCCAAGGCCCTTGGATGCGTGCGGATACGTGCGCGGGCCAGCGCCGGGCGCCAGGCACGCACGACCGCACTCTGGGACGTGCAGGCTCGCGCGGGCCAGCGGCGGTCGCTAGGCGCGCGCTGCCCTGCGCGGGCGCAGGCGCGCATGGGCCAGCGGCGGGCGCTGTGCGTGCGCTCCCTTTGCGGGCGCAGGTGCGCGCGGGCCAGCAGTGGGCGTTGGGCGCGCGCTGCCTTGCGCGAGCACACGTGAGTGTGCACGTACGTCGGCGCCGGGCGCCGAGCATGCACACAGTCATGGGCACGCGCGGCGCAATGGTTGCAGCAGCTTGGCCGTTGGTGCGCGATGGTTGGTCGTTGCGGCGCGTGACTTGGGCAGTTGGCCGACAGGCTGGTCTGTGCCATTCTGGCACGTGACCCAACCGTTGGCCAGGCCAACCTTATCCGCTTGGCATGCATACGCGGGATGGATGCGGTGCTAGCGGAGCAGGATCACACGGAGGATCCCGAGATTTTTGGATGGTTGGACGCGCCAAGCTGGTCCGGATATTTCAGAGCGTTAGCCGAAGATTTCGGAGGGATTTGGCCGAGATTCTCACGGGCGGATCACGCGGACGCACTGCCAGCTTGGCAGACGCGTTCGCAACACAGGGCCGCGCGGCCGTGTGGGCGGCATGGCCGGGAGCGCGCAGCGGGTGAGTGCACACAGTGCCGCGTGTGCGCTTGGGCGGCTGGGCGGACCGTTGGCGGACGGTTGCAGGCAGTTCGATAGGGATACATCCGGTATTTCTAGATTTATGGAGATAGCTTTAGATAAGGCTTATCCATTGGATAAGGCCTTGGGGATAAGGCTTATCCAATCTATTGAGGCGGTGGCTAAGGTTGCGGGCCTATATAAGGCTGGGCGGACCCTAGGCCTTGGCATTGGGAAAAATTGGAGGAGATCCGATCAGAGGAAGACTTCCATCTTTCCAAGGAAGAAGGCATCCGAGAGGAGTTTGGGTGTGCCACCAAATGACCAGAGAATGCCACCAAATGACCAAAGAAGGCTTCGTGAGGTTGGCGAGCGGCTGGATCAGCGGAGATCGCAGCGGCGCAGGTCTAAGTCGGCGAACTTAGGCGAGCACGGGGTGTGAGGCATCCATAGGTTAGTTTTCGTTGAGTAAGGTTGGGGTGGGCACTTTGAGAGATCTTTGTTAGGGGCAGAGAGGAGTGTCTTTGTAGCCTTCGGGCAACCTCATTATTTTTCAAGTTACTTAGTGAAGAGTTCTTGATTGGGAAAGCTTTGCTTTCCGTATATCTTTGTGTTTGGGTGGGACTTAATCTTTGAGAGATTTTTATTTATTGTTCTAGGGTAAGGCTGGTTAGGGGAAGGGTTTCTCTAACGCCATCACCAGTAGACGTAAGGACCTAGTGGCTATAGGAAGCGCTTGCGCATGCCGATTGAAAGGGGGGTGGGATGCACAAGATGACAAGAGAGCTTTAGGGTGGTTGGTTTGAGAACGACAGTTTTTATCATTGTCTTTTTATTATATATGGGGCAAATCTTTCCTCTTTTTATCATTTTTCTTCTCTATTTTATTTATAATCCCCTGCATTAGTCACTGCCAAACCAATTCGACCAACAACCATTAAAAAATCTCTCCAAATGACCTTGATTTGAGCTTCTCTCCATCCTCATTATTTTATATTTTTATGAATGAATTCAAAGGTTGGAAAGAAATTATTACTTTTTAAATAAAAAAGCCTTTAATTCAGGTTCTCTAATTCTAGCCAAATACAAGAATTCATTTCAAATCATTATAAACTAGGTCATTTTCTTGATCTCTGGGATCTATCTTCCATAGTCTTCAATCGATTTTCATCAAAACACTCTAATTTCTTGATGATTTTCTCGGACGGTAAGACTTTATAGGGTAGGTGTTAGATTATTAATCAAGGATTTTTGTGATGTGAATATTACTTGCTGGATATATCTTGATTCGATAACCTCTGATCCCCATTGCTGAGTTGATAGCCATTTAATGGGATGTATGTAATAATGCTATTGATGACTTCCTTGCCTCAGGATATGTTATAGAGGAAGATTTAATAATATCTTAATTGAATAGAGACTCAATATATATCTGTCTTTTATTAAGGAAGCTAAAACCTATGTTTTCAAATATTCAAGATGCTTCTTGCCAACATATCTTGAGAGAGGCAACTAAATTATTGCAGATTTCTTTACAGGTACAGCATACTAGTTTGAGGAGCTGAGGCTTTGGAATACAAATTATCCATGGTGGATTATGAAAGCAGATACTCAAGGGACGATGTTTATTGTAACCACAAACAAACAAACAAATAAATAATATATAAGACAAGGCACCTTACAATTATTGCCATAGAAGATGAAAATAAAAGATTGCCTACCACAAAAGAATAGTGTCTTGATTTTATAAAATTATTAAAGGCAACTTAGAGAAGAGAAGATGAGATTTTCAAGACAAAAAAAAAAAAAAAAAAGAGAGGAGGGTTAAAATATAATAACATTGTTTCCGATTTGGAGTTCAGTCACCATCCTAATTTCCATCTTTTAGAAAATTAGCAGCAACCATGATGTCACATAGCCCGTGTCCAAAGTGTTCGTCATTTGATTTAGTGGAAAAATAAAAACCTACTTTGTACTTGTAGTTTTCTGGAGGGCTTAATATGAATCCAAATTGACATTGAAAGAGTTCCCACAGCCGTAGCCTTCAACGAAGATTTCTGAAAGATGACGGAAGAGAGGGGTCGCGTCTGATGGCAGTAGTATCCGAAAGTGATCGGTCCAGAGGTGACAGCCGCCAGAAACATGAAAATCATTCCACGATTGGTAGGGTACAATACACTTGCCTTCAGACTGTTGGACTATTCTCTACCTCATGGTTAGCAAATATTCCTCTCTTTTTTGTTTTTTTATTTTTTTTGTTTCCTCCCTTCTCTCAATCATGAAAGTTCAGGAACCCCGTATCTTTTGTTATTGTTGCTGCTGCTGCTTCTGTACGTATGGTCAATCAGGCATAGGTCATGCATTGCAAATGTTGTAAAGTTAATGGAATCTTCAAAACAAAGCATCACCCAACGTTTCATTGAAAATTAATCCAACAAGAGCATTCCATTTAATCATTCAAATGACGACAGAAAAAGGGGGGGGGGGGGGGATTTGATCATTGGGCTAGTAACAAACGGGCTATGCCAGGCACGACACAAAAAAAAAAAAAAATTTAGGCCAGACATGGTCCATGGTGGATTATGCTTGGCACGACTCAGACAGTGCTGGCACGGCCCCGTAACGGCTATATAGCCGTTTAGGGAGGGTTTTGATCATTTTACCCTTCCCAACAATCATATAGCAGCAATATTGAGTGGTATTTTTGAAAAAAAAAATTGGGATTTCTATAAATAGCCCATTTCTCCCTCATTTTCACCACACCAAATCAACTCTTCTCTTCTTCTCTACTACTACTATTTCTCTCTTCTAGCAAGTGCCACTAGCAATTTAATGTTTAGTTTGCAAGTATTCTGGCAAGTGTTCAAGTGCTACACAAGAGGAGGTTCTTGTTGAAGTACAAGAGAAAGGAGGCCACTTCTTGTTGAGAGGCGAGAGCACAAGAGGAAGCTCACAAATATTGGCTCCATGCCTCCACCTCTGATCCTCTTCTCAGTTCCTTCTTGTGGTTATTTTTTATTTTTATGCATTTATTAATTAAAAATTTTAGATATGACATCTTTTGACGAAAGCAATTTTATCATGCATTCTTTTTCTGAGGGTGAGAAAACTAATCCCCAACCTCAACCCAACCCCAAGTTTCCTTTAGAGCCAGTATCAGTGAATGTCAAACCTCTTCTCGTAAGAGGACTAGTGATGTTTGGAATGATTTCGATAGAATTATGATTGATGGAGTCTACAAAGCAAAATGTAGAAATGTGCAAAACTTTACAGTTGTACCAGTACTGGGGGAACAGAGCATTTAAAAAGACATCAAGAGACTCATAGGATGCATGATTCCCATCAGCAATGTACCCTTAATATACAAGAGGGATGACTTGTAGGTAATTTTGCATATAACCATGAAAATCAGAGGAAATTACTTGTAAGATGGATAGTTTAGGATGAATTACCTTTTAGTTTATCTGAATCTTATAATTTTGAACGATATGTTCAATTAGGCCTACAATCTGCTTATAGAAAAACTAGTAGGCATACATTTAGAAGAGTGGCTATGATAAACTTTTTAGCAATGAAACAAAGTTTAATTAAAACGCTCTCAAATTTAAATGCTAGAGTTTTTTTAACTTTTGATATTTGGTCGGCATCTGTAGATAGTAATTGTTTTATTGCTATTACTGCTCATTATATTGATAATGATTGGTAACTAAATAAATGAATTCTTGCTTTTCATGCTTTTGATTTTTTGCATTCGGGACAACAAATTTCAAATGCTATTTATCAAACTGCACGCTCATATAATATTAATAATAAAATAATATCTATTACTTTTGATAATGCATCTAATAATAATTCTGCTATTGCATTATTAAATGACTCTTTGCATCCCATTTTAAATGGATGATTATTTCATATTAGATGTGCATGTCATATATTCAAAAGGTTATTTCAAAAATTAGAAATGCAGTTTCTTTTATTCATGTTTCAAGATCAAGACTTCAAGAATTTAAACAATTATGTGTAGATCATGGTAAACATTTTAAAAAATTTAAACTTGATGTAATTACTCATTGAAATAGTACTTATACCATGATACATGATGCATATCCATATAAGAACTTATTAAGTGCTTATATTAATGATCGTGAATTAGGATTTACATTGACAGAAATTGATTGTCATCAAGATAAAATTTTAAAAGATTTTTTGGTTACTTTTTATGATGCTACAAATGTTCTTTCATGTATTTATTATCTAACTTCTTATTTATTTTTACAAAAAGCATATGTAATTAGTAAAAAATTTAAAGAATATAGATATCATAAAGTTTTAATTTCTATTATATGTAATATGGAAACTAAATGGAATGAATATTGGAATACGATATATCATTTGCATAACTTAGCTGCTATTTTTGATCCTAAAGTTAAATTAAATGGCATAAATTTTTTAATTGATCAATATTATGAAAATATGAATCAAAATCCTGAACCTGCTAAAAATAAGGTAATACGACTTCTTAATGATATTTATGCTTTATATAATGATAAAATTCGTAGATATAGAACACCTTCTCAAAGCTCTGCTTTTTCTTCTAGATCTCGTTCGTCATCTATTTTTTTATTCATTAGAAGACACGCACATGCTTCATCTTCTTCATCTTTAAGTACTGAATTAAAATTTTATTTACGAAACGATCTTTATTTTGCATATGATGAAGATCAAATAGAGAGTCTAGATATATTAGCTTGATAGAAGAGTATTAGAAATCAATATCCTATTATGTCTGTCATTGCATGGGATATTTTAGCTGTATCGATGTCCACAGTAGCATCAGAATTTGCTTTCAGTGCAGGTCGACGTATTCTGGACAAAAAGAGAAGTAGAATGACTGGCAAGACGATTGAGATGCTTCTCTGCTTCAAAGATTGGTTGGATGCTGAGGCAAGGTTTCAAAATAATGGTGGACATGACTTAACTAGCGAAGATGATGATGACACAAATACTACTGATGAGTGAATCATCTCTATTTTTATAATTATATATTTTTATTTTTTTAATTGTTAAAGTGAGTCATCTCTATTTTTTTCTTCTTTCTTATTGTATTCTGAAGGTCAGGCCTAGCCCCCCTCCTTTTATGTGCCATTTTGATTTTAAATTAATAAACTGATAGGGGTCTATGCCAAACCTCCCAGTGGCTTCATATTAATAATTTTTTTGTTCTCAATACTTTTTTAATTTATTTAATTTTTTTAAAAAAATTTCAGGCCCATCAGGGCCTGCCGTGCCGGCACGATAGGCCGGCTCAATAGGCCGTGCCGTGCCAGCATGACAAGCTAGCCCAAGCCCGTCATGGGCCGTGCCATGCCTGGTTCGAAAAATTCTTTTTTCAAGCCCGACACGGCATGGTTTAACAGGTTGTGCCAGTACAGTCCGATACTGAACGGGTGGCATGACCCGGTTCGTGCCTGGTATGACACGGTACTGTTACAGTAATGGGTCGTACCGGTACAGCTCGGTATTGTAGCAGTACCGTGCCATACCAAGCATGATCCGATACTGTAGCAGTACCGTGCCGTACTAAACATGACCCGATACTGTAACAGTACCGTGCCATACCAGACATGACCCGATTTGTGCTGAACCATGTCGGCCCATGGGTGGCACTGAGCCGGCGCATGCCTAGCGCCCACCTCTAATAATCGGCCATCTGATTGGACTTTACTCTTCTAGAAGAATCTGAGGTGGAATTGCATTCTTCTGGCCTTCGTAAAGTCCCAGTATCTCAGAACAAATAAATACTTCATCTAAAACGCCCATGCATAGAAAAGTTCAATACTTCTTATATAATGAAAGCAACATCTCGGGAAGTTCCAGTAAGACACAAACCGTCAATTTGTTCAGAAATCTAGATGGATTTGCTTCAAAGATCTGGAGGTATTTCTTACGGGCCAGAAATGAGCACCAAACCACAATTCATCACTGTGTCAATCTGTACGGTGACTGATAAAATATGGTGGGGAAAAAGCACGACGCCTTTTAGTTAGCCAACTCACGACACTACAATCCCATCTCTGGCAGGAGGTAATGCACTGCCTTCTGACACAAGAAAAATGATTCGCATAATTCTTCAAATGTGGAGGAACGTAAATATTTATCCATATCAATAATACAGAGAGAAAGAGAGAGAGAGAGAGAGAGCATAGGTTACTTTGTAATTTTACAATAAAAGTTGCAAATCAACCAAGGCAAACATTCAAATCTTCGTTAATCTGGCCAGCAGAAAAGTAAGCAAAATTATAGGCGGCATCTTTTCATCTTATGCTTACTTCCATGTCCCGTAATCTACTGATAAGAAGATCATAACATCATTCACATCTCTGCAAGTAAATATCTCGTTGCCTGTAGCTGCATTGAAGGTGGGCGGGCCGAAGAGGAAAAAGAGGAAGCAGTTCTTCAGAGGCGATAAAAGCAATGAAACAAGTGAAGTAAATAATAGCATTAAAAATGGAATTATAAATAAAAATGTTGGTTTGGACTTTATAGTTACTATCATGAACATAAATAAATAGACCTCATCTTTTCCTTCTTTTCTTATTTGATGGCTTTCAAATTGAAGTTATAACAAAGTCATGAAGCAAGCTGCCGATGCAAAGAGGTTAGACCATACCAATAACTGGAGTTTTATTATGTCACTAAACTGAAGCAGCAAGTGTTCCTTGGTAACATACTATCATTGAAATCTGGATGATTCCCTGTGATGCAGTATAACAATATCAAACTTGAGAGTGAAGAAAATGAAATTGCAAATGTTCAGGATGAGCAAAGCAGAAACAACATGGTTGATGATACACCTGTTACCAGCGCACTGAGTGGCAAAGCAGCATCTTGAAGCCTGCATGGAGGTCAGATAGAGTCAATACCTAGGGAAGAAGAAAAATTGAGGAATATGAATTTAGATCAAGAGGTTGTTTCAATATAAAAATTTCCAAGTTCATTTTTCTTCCTCTCCCTTTGTCCTACATTCATTATCATGTTATCCTGTGACACAGGCTGCCTGCGATTTGACATCAGTAGAACAAAACCTGGGAACTGATAGCGAAGACAGATCCTGTCCAAGTTGATATATTAGAAAATGATATCAGTCAAGCCAAAAAGGTTTATACCAAGACGTATTAAAAGTGTCTGGCCAGTTAATTATAGAGGAAGAGAATTGAGCTGAGTCATCCATGGAATCTTCCTTTCCATCCATGGAATCTTGTTTTTTTCTTTTAGTTAGATATATATTATGTTCATTAAAAAGTTTACAACCGACCAGTATATATGTGGTGCAGAGATGCAACTTAGTTGCTTGGTATATGGAATCTGAGGTTGTGAATCTGAAGGATGAAGAATGCATAAGCAAAACTGATGATAACCTACTCATCATGCCCATCCCTGCCAAAGAAACGAGATTGAAAATGGAAGAAAAACATGAGAACCACCCTAATTATGAAGAACTGATTCATGAGATTGAAAGAGCTTCTGTTAGGATGACTGCAGAACAGAGTCATGAGGGTACCAGTAGAACAAGGATTATTGAGAATGACAAAGCGGAGGGTGCACTATCTGCTTCCCAGAATTTTGATGAGAGAAAACAAGCAAATTAGCATTTTTACCAGAGGGTAATGAGCATAGCCGCGAAGCTGGTGAAGCAAGCAAAAGTGCAATTGGTAGACTCTTAAAGTAAGCCAAAGCTATCGATGAAGCAGCATCTGGAACAAGCATATAGTCTCAAGGTGTGGGGGGGTGATGGACTAAATGGGGCTCATACATCTGTCTTCAACAGAATTAGAAAGCCCTGACCCTGAGGTGAAGAAGAGATATCAATGAGAGAGAACTTTGGATGCATGCATTGGAACACCCTCCAATATGTTCTGTGTAAACTGCATTGGCTGATAGAGCTGAGAATATGGTAGATCTAACTATAGAAGAAGGGAAAGCAGTCAACATAATCGACAAAGAGGTCAGAACATGACATGGAACATAAATTATTTTTTCTGCCATTTTCCTATTCTTTTGTTACTTTTTTTTCTCTCATCATTAACAGCTAAGATGTCACTTTATTAGCTATGCAGGCGAAAGACTCTGTTTTGGCATCTTTGGCATCAATCAAAACTCTAAAACAACAACTGAAACAAAATCCATTAAAATTAAGCCAAGGATGATGCTTTAACTGTTCAAAAGAATTCAGTTGAAGGGAATGCACAGAAGGATGCCTATTGGGTAGGTTCAGAATACCATATCCATGATGCCATAGAGGATGGTGGAACAATAAAACAGGTTACACTAGAGAACAGAAACAAAGAAAACATGGAAGATGGAAAAACCACAAGAGAAAGAAAATTGAAGATGAGAAACAAGAGGAAAGAAGAGAAATACAGGCTGACATGAAAATCTGAAGCAATTTACACCAGCAAGTGCATCAAGGAAAATTCAAAAGAAACAGTTACTCTAGGAAAAGGTTCAGAGAAAGAGACATTGGAGGATGTGGAACTTGAAAAAAAACCCTCAGTGCCTTTAATGTAATGGAAAAGAATGATTTTACAGGCAAAGGAAATTGAAGGTGAGAAACTAAAGGAAGGGAATCGAATACAATCAGAGGAGAAAGTTTCTGAAGCAAATAACATCAACAAATGCAACAAGGAGACTTTTCAGAAGAGAAGGAAATTTCTGAGAAGGGTGCAGAGAAACAGAAATCAGTTGATGTGGAACTTAAAAATCTCCTGAATGTGGTTCTTGAGGGGCTTGAAGTAGCATATGGAGCTGAAAACATTAAAAGCGATGGACAAGAAAAAGAAGTCATCGATGATAGCCATGGAGAAAGCTTTCATAAAAATAAATAAAAAAAAAAAAGACAAGGCACTTGAAGATACAGTAGTTGAACTGGATACTGTCAATCAATCATAGTAATGAGCCAACTCATGATTCTGATGCTACTAAATGTGTAATTCCGCAAGAAAGGGTGTACTTATAGTGCCTATAATTACTAAAATTTGACACATTCTCATTTTATGCCCATGACTTGCATCAGTGCTTTTACTGACTTAATTTCCGATATGCAGATCCTGGAAGTAGTGAATTTTGGTGCAACAAAAGAGGAGTACCACATAAAGATAGTTCGCTATTCATCCATCAACATTGAAATGGTAGAAGAACTCACAGATATAGAACCATCAGGAGCTCACCCATAGAAAGATATTGGGGAACCGGAGGCCCTTTGGTAAAGCCAAGGAAAAATTACAGAGCATCAGCTTTGAGGAGGACAAACCAGGGAAAAGTGAAAAGCTGGATGTGAACTCACAGAGTGGTGCAAATGAAGTGATGTGGCTTGAAGAACTACAAACATGGTGTTCAACAGACTGCTGACAGCAAGCTTGAGTGAGAAAACTGAAAAGAAGATAACAGCTGAAGATGTCGAGGCTCCTGATATTGACCATGTAACAGATGAACCTTCCCACAAACAGATTCAGAGAGATGAGAATGGAACGGAAAAAAAGAAAGCTGATGCCAAACGGAAGCCTGAGGAAACTGATCATAGCAAATGAAATCCTAAATGATGAGGTGAGGCTGAAACAATCATAACGTCAATCTTTTTCATATTCTGTTTCTTCCCTTCTCAATTTATTTTCAATGACTAAATAGAAGCTTTTGTCTTCCCTGCAGGTTAAAGGAATTTGCTTATATGCTATCAGAACAGAACCTTGTGATGATTGGATTGTCTAAGAAGATAGAAACCACATCACCAGTGGATGAGGAGCCAAAAGAAAATGCTGAATTTTCATCAATTACAATGGCATCAAGTGATGAAACCATCGTTTGTTGAGCCAACCTGAATCAGTCGGTTCGGGGCAAACTTAACCGAATCGGCTGGGAATCAAATTGGTTTGGCTATTTATTTCAGTATGCCCTTATTGGGTATGGGGTTTGAAGGGTGGCTTTGTCTTCAACCCATTTAACTTGAATAAAAACTCCGTCATTCTCTTCGCATTCCCCTCGTGTTCGCCTATTTCACTCGATGCAAAACCCTAGCACTGTCTCTCATCACCCACTACTCATTGGCATTCACCAGTTTTGCTCATCGCCAACCACCATTACTCATCGTTCCTCACTAGTCCACCGCCAGGATAGTCACGGGAAGGAGGAAAAGGGTCGTCCATGCCCTAGCACTATCCCTCATCGCCCACTACTCGTTTTCTGTCACCGATCCTTATTCACCAGTGTTGCTGTCATGACCCCTGATCGTGAATCTCGGTCTAAGGCCTCGCAACATGGTCACATACCCTTAAAGCAAGGCTCAAGAGTATGCAAGGCCTGCTAATCTCAACCTGAACATATCATGAGACGCAAGTATAAAAGTCAGGACACATATTGCTTTCTATATTATATCACCAAACCTGTACATATCATCCTCATCTGATACATACAAAAGTTTATACACCTAAAAGAGTAACTGTAACAGTTCTCTGATCTCACTCTTGAGGTCCCTCCCTAAAGCTTTGGTTTGTCAAGCATACATCATCCTCATTTGCTACAAAAAAAAAAATATAATGGAATGAGCTAAAAAGCTCAGTAGAACGTCTACACTTACTCTTATGAATATGTCAAATAAATAGTTTAGCATAGTCAAAATATGTTTGAACAAACAATATCACAATATATATGTCCATTCTAGAAACCAATAAAATCCATGTTTAAAGGGAAATATTCAAACCACCCGAGAGTCCCTATCCACGACCAACTCATCCACGTGATCGTAGTCACACCCCAAATCATCCACATATCCACCGTCACCTTCACACGTCAGAATAATCATACAACAAACTTAGAATAGCCTCCACACCCATACATCTATGCCCTCGTACGTAAGACACCACTAAGCAAGTCACACTCACTTAATAAGTAATACGCCCTAAGCCTCCCTTTATAACCCTTGCCACAGCGCCCGTAAAGACATCACTAAGTGAGCCACTCCCTTAGTCTGTAAGCATCACGAGGCAATACTGCTGATACATAATATCTCCATCTAAGGCCACTATTACATGTCAACAACCTAACCTGATGATACTTTTTCCATCCAGGTTAGTTTATATATTAATGCCTAGCGTAATAAACTTAGTCATGTTAGCTGCCGTAATTGTGTTTTACCCAACTTACGCAGCCTTTATGCCCTTCCCCAGGTTGCCAGATTAGGCTAGTAATGGTACCGCAATACTCCAACTCAATGCTGAAATCAGTATCATATACCAATAGTATCCATCACATACAGCATCTTCCTCAACTATGTCACACCCAAACATCTCCATAACACCACCAACGCACCCCACCGCCAGAATGCCAAAACTCGTGAGCATGGTTGGAAAACACAACCATTTATATCAAAATAATATATTGCAATGTATACATAAATCCGTAAGAATCCATAATACTCATCTCAAATTATGCAAAGAAATTACATAATAAAACATGATATATGCAAGCATGCAAGTCATGAAAATATATTACACAACAGTAGAGTGTAGAACTCCTACTTCAAATCGCTACTCCCATAATCTCATCAATGTAACACATATAGTCAACGATCACCTATAATCCAACATAAATAATTAATTAATTTATCAAAATCCATAACCAAGGAAAATTACCATTCTCTAGCCAAAATCTGAAAATAACTCTTTTACCCCTCTTACTCAATGTCTAGTAACCCTCTACTTACTACTTTTTATCCCAAATTTAATTATTTTCTAGTTTTACATGTTTTCACTAGCTTTGCAGTATTTACAAAAATGCCCCTACTTTCATTGACAAATTTTTCTATGATTACCTTGGCCGTTATTCAATTTAAACATCATTACCAAAACTAGACTCATTGCTAATCACAATGGTTCAATTCCCAAGGTTAGATTTGATAAATATAATTTTAAATAAATGTGTTTCCTCGAACTCCTTTAAACCATTTATTTTTATTTCAACACAAACTTCATATGATTTTAAGTGAAATAAGGCTCAATTTTTTGCATCTCTAGACACATTTTTTTGAACCCACTAAAAAAGTTTAGCCAAACTCCATGAATCTTATAATCAACTCCTAGCATTTTTATTCAATTTTTAATTCCCAAAAACCAACCCAATTGACTTGAACTAGCTTGAACCAGTCGGCCCACTGGTTCATCCCCAAATAAGAAGGCCTCAGCCTTCATCTCGTTCCAGGCTCATGTGAAGCCCCCCTCCTTCCGCCTCGATGCGAGCACCACTCCTTTCCTCCTCTTCTTCTCCTACTCTCTCTCCTCTCTCTGCTCTCTCATCTCCCTCCCTCTCTCTCTCTATGCTCTCTCTCATCTCCTGTCTCATCTCTCTCCCTCTTTTTACTCTCTCTCTCTCTCTCTCATGTGCCACCTGTTGGGGTTTAGAGAACAGCTGTGGGAATAACCTCGCTGGATAAGAACTTGGGCTTTGTACTTTTTTCTGTTGCAATCAGACTAGTGCAGCAGTTGCTTGCCTCGTCCCTCAACCTGAAGGTAGCTGGTTTGAATCACCGCTGCCCCCCCCCCTCCCCCCCTCTTTTTAGGAATTTCTTTTTCTTGGCCTGCTAGAGAATACTCTCCTTCCCGTGAGAAATATCTCACGAATTCCTTTTCCGTTGACTGGAACCACCCGGAATCTTCACGCGCTGGAACTAGGAGTTGGAACCAGCTCCTCCCACGGAGACGAGCGTTCTCTTCCAGCAACTCCTGATCACATCCGTCGGTTGGGATCTTCATGCAGCCACGTGATTATTCCAATGGAAACAACGAACTGGGATCTTCACGTCTTCTCCAACGAAAACACCGAACTGGGATCTTCACATCATGGATGTGCATTGCTGGCTCTTCTCACGCTCGATGCGATCCCGATCGGCCATGAATAGGATAGACGAGGGAGAGAAGGAAGAAAAAGAGAGAGGCTAGAGAGAGAGAAAATTATCTTGGGAGAAAAGAATTTGTTTCATATAACTATAAACCCTAAAGGCTAGAGTTAAATACATGACCAAGTGGGCTTAGCCCAGACTCCACAAGAACTCCCATGGACTAACCCAATAAGATTAAATTAATCCCCAAGCCTGTGTACATCCGTGACTTGATTTAATCTCAATCCTTGAACCCACACCTAGCCCAATACAAGTTAGCCCAACCTAGGCCTTAATAGCACCACAACAAGCCCAACAATCTCCATCTTAGTGCTTCAAGGCTTCAGCATGTCCGTCGTGTCCATCAGCTGCATCAACGAAACATACTTCTAAAAGTTGTCCCGTGAAAAAACCTTGGTCAGTGCATCTACTGGGTTCTCATTGATGTGTACCTTCATCTGCTCCACCTCACCTTCCACCAACTCTTTGATCCTGTGGTATCTGTTAGGTGGCTCCACCTTACCTTCTTCCACTAGCTCTCTGATCCTATGGTATCTGATGTCAATGTGCTTCGTCCTGGCATGATAGACTACATTATGCGTAAGCATCAAAGCACTCTGGCTATCACTATGTATCCGGACGACCTTTTGAGCAAGTCCCATCTCCAGCATCAAGCCCTTCAGCCATAGGGCTTCCTTCGCTGCCTCTGTAATGCCTATGTATTCTGCCTTCGTGGTAGATAAGGCCATGATGGGCTGCAAACATGATCTCCACAAGACTAGACCACCAAACAGGCTGAACACAAAGCCTATTGTGGATCTCCTGGTGTTCACATCTCTACCAAAGTCTGCATCCACATATCCATATAACTTTCCATGAGCCTCCAACTATTCTCACCAAGTATATGAAGATCCCCTTCAGTGCTCGCCAGTGCACTCTGCCAAGCTGCACCATGAACCTGCTCACCTGACTCACTGCATGGGCTATGTTTGGCCTACAACATACCATTGCAAACATAAGGCTACTAATAGCAGAAGCATATGGTACTTTTTTTATCTCCTGAGCCTCCACCTCAGTTGTGGCGACATGGTCTTCGATAGAAAAAAATGTGTTGCCAAAGGCAGTGCCGCCGGTTTAGCATCCTTCATCCTAAATCGCTCCACAATCTTCTTGATGTAACCACCCTGAGACAAATGCAGCACACTCTTGTGTCTATCTTTGATAATCTCCATCCCTAGCATCTTTCTGGCTGGCCCCAAATCCTTCATCTCAAACTCCTGAGATAAAGCTATCTTCAGTTCCTGTACAACTTTCTTACTTTTGCATGCTATCAGCATGTTATCTACATACAAGAGTAAGTACATCCTAGAACCATCATTCAGAGATTTGACATGCACACAGGAATCAGACTCGCACTTGGAAAGACCAATGCTCCTGACATAAGTATCAAATCTCTTGTACCACTGCCTCGACAACTGCTTCAGCCCATACAAAGATTTCTTCAGCAAACAGACTTTTCCATCTGATCCTGGTTCTCTTAACCCTGGCGGCTGCTCCATGTAAACGCTCTCCTCCAAATGACTATGAAGGAATGCTATCTTCACATCCATCTGCTTCAGCTCCAAGTCCTGAGCTGCTACAATACTCAATAATAATCTGATGGAAGTATGCCTAACAACCGAAGAAAATTCCTCACTGTAATTGATGCCTTCCTTCTGAGAGTATCCTTTGCCCACTAGTCTTGCCTTATACTTGATACCCCCTTACTCTGAAGATCCTTTCTTGTGCTAATAAACACATTTGCAACCAATGGATTTCTTTCCTTGTAGTAACTGGACCAACTGCCACATACTGTTCCTATGGAGAGATTGTATCTCTTCTGCCATAGCATGGATCCATGTATCTCTATCCTAGCTCTCTATAGCCTCCTCATAGGTGTAAGAGTCTTCATTCGCTGTCACGAGGGCATATGACAATGAATCCTCGAAGCCGTATTGAACTGGTGGTCGCACGTTCCTTCTGAGCTTGTGCGGTGCAATTCCAATATCAGTCCCCTGTCCAACTGCATCCTATTGAACTCTCTGGCTTCTGTTTCCTTTATCAGTCCTCTCCACCTGAATCTCAAATCCTTCGGTCCACTAGCAAATGGCACGACTGTGTAGGTCATTTGACTAGTGTTGCCATGTTCCACCTCTTGCATCCCCTACTGTGCATCTGTACCATCTCTTCTTTGGAGGATTGAGCTCTCATCGAATGTCACATTCCTGCTGATGACAACCTTCTTCTCCAAGGGTTTTACAGCTGATACCCCTTGATTCTACGCGAATAGCCCAGAAATACCATCTTCGTTGACATGGCGTCCAACTTACTCCGCTCTCCGGCACTAATATGCACATATACCGTGCATCTAAACACCCTCAAATGATTCAGGTTTTCTTTCCTCCAGATCATATCTCCTTTGGAATGCCTCCATTCAACCTGGTGTGCAGTGATCGATTGGCCAAGTAACTGGCTACATCTACTGTGTTAACCCAAAATATCTTTGGAAACCTTGCTTGAAGCTTCAAGCATCTTGCTTTTTTCAATAGTATTTTGTTCATCCTCTCAGCCATCCCATTGTATTGAGAAGTTTCCATTACTGAGAAGTGCCTTTTGATGCCCCACTCCTTACAAAAACTCTGAAACTCCCTATTGGTGTATTCTCCGCCATTGTCTGACCTCAGACACTTCACACTCCTATCCTCCTCCACCTGAGCCTTTCAAATTCTGAATTTGATAAAAATCTCTCCTTTATGAAGTAGATCCACATCTTCCTTGAGAAATCTATCAGGATCAAGAAGTATCTTGCCCCATTCCTTACAAAAACTGGAGCTGGTCCCCAGACATATGTGTGTACTAATTCCAGGGGTTCTGCACTCCTAACTGTATTGACTGAGAACTGTATTCTCTTTTGCTTCTCTATTTGATATGGCTCACAAATCTTCATATCTCTACCACTCGGGTCTGGAAGCAGCCCTCTCTTACTCGGTTCTTTCATCCTCCTGTCTCCTATATGGCTCAGGCGGTAATGCCACGTCCTGTACACATCCCGAGGATCTTATTCCACAGCTGCTGCCTCAATTGGATCTCCTGTACACATCAGATTTCGCACTCACTACAGAGCCCTCCATCCTATATAGGTTGTTCTTCAGCCTTCTCCTTCTTATCACCACCATAGCTCCATTGAAGATATTCAGAACTCCACTCCTGGCATGACTGCTGAAGCTGTACCAAGTACCTCAGTGACACCGGATTCTTCTTGAGTTTTGGGACATGCTTCATACTGGTCAGAGTGCGCATCATGACATCAAACATCCTCACCCTCACTATGCCAATTACTGCTACCTTGCAAGGATGATCATCTTCAAAAGTCACACACCCCTCATAAACCTCTGTGTAAGTACTGAACCACGATTGGTTGGAAGTGTAATGATGAGAACAAACTGAATCTAAGGTCCACATCTCTGTGTTATGCCTGTGACCATCTGATACCACCAAAAGATCATCCTTCGCCTTTTGGTCTGCAACTATACTCACTGACTCAGATTCTCCCTTTTCTCCCATATGATTTTTTCACTTAAGACAATTCCTCTTGAAATGTCCTACCTCACCATACTTGTAGCATTTCGCCTCTCTCTTGCCTTTTCTGAACTTTAACCGTCCTCTAGGCTTACTCCTGTCCTTGCCTGTCCTTTACCCAACTGATAGACCCTCCTGGGGAACTACTTCCTTGGTCATTTTCTTCCTCTGTTTATTCATCCGAAACACCAAGACAATATCTTCATAGAATAATGTCTTCTTCCCGTAGAGCAGCGTCGTGACCAATGAGTCATATGATGTGAGCAGTGAACACAATAGCAAAAGTGCCTTATCTTCTTCCTCCATCTTAACCCCGACATTCAACAATTCATTGCTCATCTGATTGAACACCTGGATGTGGCCCAACACATCTCCACCTTCTGACATCCGAAGGCTATAGAGGCACTTCTTCAACATCAATTTATTGCATATGTTCTTCCCATGTAAAGGGTGTGCAACTTCATCCAGAGTCCGTTCGGGGTCTTCTCATTCAGCACTGAATAGACGGCTGAATCCACTAGACATCCTCTGATCGTTGCATATGTTTTCTTCTCCAACGACATCCACTGTTTGTCTGTCATCCCATCTGGCCTTTCCTCTAAAGCCAGATCTAAACCCTGCTGCACAAAGAGGTCCTTTACCTGGACTTTTCACATGAAGAAACTTTTCTTCCCATCAAATTTCTCAAAACTTATTTTTATGCTACTACCCATGGCCAGATCTTAACAATAATAGCACAAAAATAAATTTTAGAAAATTAAGAGGTACTTGATGATCTTCAAATTACTGAACCAGACTCTAATACTAACTGTTGGGGTTTAAAGAACAGCTGTGGGAATAACCTTACTGGATAAGAACCCGGGCTTTGCACTTTGTTCTGTTGCAATCAAACTGGTGCAGCGGTTGTTTGCCTCATCCCTTAACCTGAAGGTAGCTGGTTCCAATCACTGCTGCCCCCCCTCTTTTTAGGAATTTCTTTTTCTTGGCCTGATGTGAGATATCTTCACACGCTGAAACCAGCTCCTCCCACGAAAACACCGAATTGGGATCTTCTCGTCTTCTCCCACGGAAACACCGAACTGGGATCTTCACGTCACGGACGTGCGGATCAGCCATGAATAAGATAGACGAAGGAAAGAAGGAGAGAGAGGCTAGAGAGAGAGAAAATTATCTTGGAAAAAAAGAATCTGTTTTATATATCTATAAACCCTAGAGATTAGAGTTTAAATACATGACTAAGTGGGCTTAGCTTAGACTCCACAAAAACTCTCATGGACTAACCCAATAAGATTAAATTAATCTCCAAGCCCGTGTACACCCATGACTTGATTTAATCTCAATCCTTGAATCTACACCTAGTTCAATACAAGTTAGCCCAACCTGGGCGGCCAACTGTCACACCCGCAGGCTAGGAGCAGAATTTTTTTTTTCTAAGGCCTAGCCTAGGGTGCGGCACTTGAGAACTCCTTTCCCAAGTTAGCCCTCTCTCTAACCTCACCAGCCCGCCCTTAGAACACCGGCACAAAGTCACACCACAAAGACTCTTGCTTACGGGAAACTCCCAACCTTTTTATTGCATAAGGATACAAGGCGGATACAAGGATGCTAGGTAGTTCCTCCCCAAGACTTAACCTCTCAAACACTCTTGCTTCACTCCACTCCTTCCCAGCCCATGTGCCATGGCCTTGCCTATTTATAGGCTCCGCCCAAGGCTTACAAACCCACTCTCTCATGGCTCAAACTCAGTGGATGGCCGGTAACTACCCGGGCCCACTCGCCTGGAAGTTTTGGCCCAGGCGCGCGCACCCTGCCCGTGACCCTTAGCCTATGTGCGCCAACACCAACCTCGTCTCCTGATATCTGGCCAATCTGGGCCCGTGCGCGCCTCCTGCATGCACAGCGGGCGGTTTGCACAACCGCCTGGAACCGTCCAGGGCATGGACAGTTCTCGGCAACTACCCCGCCGTGTGCTATAACTGTGCGCACCTCCTGCGCGCATGCCAGGCGGTTTCATCAACCGTCGGGCAATGGGTTCGATCGTGGCTACGTCTTTGGCCATGAGCGCGCGCCTCCTGCACGCGTGCTGGGCAGTTCCTGCAACTGCCCAGCACCGGCCCTGCACGTCCAAGCGGTTCTTGCAACCACTCGGCAGTTCGGGTGGTTCCTTGGCACGCCCACTTAGTGGCCTGGTGGTTTTGCCAACCGCCCCACCGTGGCTGCGTGCCCTGTCTGCGAGGTCGCCCATCGGTCCAGGCAAAACCGCCCCACCAACGTGGCTGCGCGCCCTGCCCGCAAGGTCGCCCATCGGTCCGACCGATGGCCTGTGTCCGTCGTCCGCACGCCCACGCGTTCTTGCATCTGCGCACACCGGCCTTCTGCACTTGCCTTCTGCCACACAGGGGTGGCTCCTCCCCTGCGTAAGGTTCGCACCAGCAGAACCTTGTGGTGGTCGGCCTTGCCCATGCGTCTTGGCCTTGGCAAAGGATCGCCTAGCCAATCTGGGCTACGTTGTTGCAAACTCCGTTGTGTCCCTCTGTGTGCCGCTCAACCTGTGCCGACCCATGGCTTTTCCTCAACCATGCCCTTGGGCCTTGCGTGGACCGCCAGCATCCATGCGCCCAAGGTTGGCGAACCTGCCCCATGGCTCGCCATGCCTGTGCCATCCCATGTCACGGTGCCCATGCCTTGGCTTCGAGCCTTGGCATGTTGGTCGGGTTTGGGAGAATCACCTCACCTCTCATTGTTCTAGCGGGGCCTCCTGCCCTTGGCCGCCCCGGGGGTACCTGCAGAATGAGCAGTGTTGCAGACCTGTGC
The DNA here is from genome assembly GCA_900491605.1 of Calamus simplicifolius. Taxonomy (NCBI): domain Eukaryota; kingdom Viridiplantae; phylum Streptophyta; class Magnoliopsida; order Arecales; family Arecaceae; genus Calamus; species Calamus simplicifolius. Next base: position 162,673 of record UESW01004368.1, on the reverse strand, counting down.
AGGGCCACTGCTTGGTCCGGTCCTGTGCTGCCGCTGCGCCTGGTGCCACTGGGCTGCACCTTGGCCCTTGCCAAGGTGCATCACTGGGGGTGTGACAATCCTCCCCCACTTGAAGATGCTGACGTCCTCGTCGCATTGATGTTCAAGTAGGCCTGGATCACTCCTTCATGGCGCCATAAATCCTCCACCTCCCAACCAGCTTCGGAAAGGTCATCTCCTTTCCATAGGATCAAGTACTCTGTTCGTCTCCCTTGCTTGTGTGACCCAACCACTCGATGGGCCAACACCTTCTCAATCTCCCGACTAAACCTTCGTGAAGTCGGGATGACTCATGGTTCTTGCTGTCTTCCTTCGATGGTGTCTTCATGAAACGACTTCAAGAAGCTCACATGAAAGGTGTGATGAATCTTGAGGCGCTCCGGTAAATCCAACTTGTATGCAACGGGCCCGACTCTTTTCAAGATAGTGAAGGGTCCATCATACCTTGGTACTAACCCCGGATGCATATGCTGATCTAAAGACTTGTTCCTCATCTTCGAAGGTATCTTTAACATGACTTTATCGCCTACTTGGAACTCCAAAGGCCGCCTCTTCTTGTCAGCCTGCTGCTTCATCCGCCATGCCGTATGCAATAAACTGCCGTGCGCCTTGGCGATAAGCTCGGACTTGTCCCTAGCAAAATGAAAGGCCACTGGGCTCGGCCCCTGGTCATGTTGCCACAGCACATGTGTTGGCGTCCCCGGCTGGAAGCCCATACAAACCTCAGCTGGGCTTGCTTCCGACGTAGACGTTCGGTGTAGATTGTAACTGAACTGCGCAACGTCCAGTAGATCCCAACCAATTGCACTGCATCGCCGATGCATAGTGCCGCAAGTACTCCTCGAGCATGGCATTGACACGCTCGGTCTGACCATCTGTTTGAGGATGGTATGCCGTGGAAAACTTCAACTCGGATCCCATGAGTTGAAAAAGAGCCATCCAAAATTTGCTAGTGAAGCGTGCATCTCGATCGCTGATGATGTCGCCAGGTACTCCAAATATCTTGATGACATTTGCAAAGAACAACTCTGCTGCCACCTCGGCCGTACACCCCTTTGGCGCAGCCATAAACACTGCATACTTTGAGAACCTGTCCACTACAAAGATCGAATCTTTACCTCGTACCTCCGGAAAGCTGCCCACAAAGTCCATGGAAATGGACTCCCATGGTCTGCTCGGCACGGGCAATGGATGCAGCAACCCCGCCGGTCATCTTCGCTCCACCTTGTCCATCTGACAAGTGAGACAAGACTTGATATACGCCTCCACGTCCTCGAACATCTTTGGCCAGTAGTACTCTTTAGACAGCAAAGCGTGCATCCTTTCAACACCGAAATGCCCCGCCCACTGCGTGTCATGAGTTTCCTTTAGCAAGGATAACCTCAGTCCGCCACCTTGTGGAACATATAGCCTTTTACCCTTTGCCCACAATAAGTCATTGTCCACCCAAAATCTGCGCACCAAGCCTTCGACCACCTGACTTTTCAGCCGGATGTAGGCATGATCCTCCTGCGCCATGCTGGCACTGCTCCCGAAAGTCCGTCTGCAGCGAGGATAGAGCTGCAACATAGTCTTGGACCTCCTTTCTGCTCAGCGCATCCACCACCAGATTTTGGTGCCCTGGTCGGTGTACCCACACAAAATCAAACTTCGCCAAAAACTCTTACATCGGGCCTGCTTTGGTGTGAGTTTCTTTTGTATCTTGAAATAAGTATTGGCCACGTTATCGGTCACCACCGTGAACCGTGTGCCCAATAGATAGTGTCGCCAAACTTCAAGGCAATGAATGACTGCTGTCATCTCCTTCTCGTGGGCTGAGTATCGCTGCTCAACCTCCTTGAACTTGCGTGATTCATAGGCCACCGGATGCCCTTGTTGCACCAAGACCCTGCCTAGGGCCCTATCAGATGCATCGGTGTGGACTTCAAACGGAACTGCAAAAACAGGGAGCCTCAGCACTGGCTCCATGGAGACTGCTAACTTGATCTTCTCGAAGGCTGCTTGACTCGACTCGGACCATGCCCACCGCCGGTCTTTCTTCAGCAAGTCGGTCATCGGGCTCACTTCCTTTGAATACCCTGGGATGAACCTTCGATAGTAGTTGGCCAAGCCAAGGAAGGATCTTAGCTCAGTCACACTCATTGGCGCCGGCCAATCCATTATCACCTGGATCTTGTGCTCATCCTTCCGGATGTTGCCATGGCCGACCCAATGCCCAAGGAACTTGATTTCCTTGCAGGCGAACTCGCACTTCTCCTTCTTGATAAAGAGCTTATGCTCCCTCAATCATGCAAGTACTTTTCTTAAGTGGTCTAAGTGCTCCTCCAATGAGCGGCTGTAAACCACTATGTCATCCAAATATACAACCACAAACTCATCCAAGTACTCGTACAACACATTTGTTATTAGATTGCAGAAAGTAGCAGGAGCATTTGTCAGTCCAAATGGCATGACAAGAAACTCATAAGATCCATACCGAGTTACACAAGTCGTCTTCAGCTCGTCACCTACTGCGATCCTCACTTGCTAATAGCCCGGCCGCATATCCAATTTGCTGAAGTAATTCGCCTTGGCCAAATGGTCGAAGAGGTCAGCTGCATTGGGCACCAGGTACTTGTTCTTGATGATAATCTTGTTCAAGGCCCGGTAGTCCAGACACATGCGAAGTGACTCATCTTACTTCTTCTGGAAGAGGACCGGTGCTCCATAGGGGGCCTTGGACGGCTGGATTAGTCCGACCTCCAATAGCTCATCTAATTGTTGCCAAAGTTCCGTTAACTCGAAAGGGGACATTCTGTACGAAGCCTTGGCTGGGGGCCGTGCTCCGGGCTCCAACTCGATCTTGTGATCCACGTCACGTTGTGGGGGTAGACACTTTGGCAATTCGGCGGGCATAGTGTCACTGAACTCCTCAAGCAAGGCTGCCACCGCATTAGGGACTTCCACAGCCTTCTCCGGTTGGATTTGCACAAGGGCTGCCACATAAGTAGTGAGGCCTTGTTTCAACCCCTTTGCAATCTGTTTGGCAGACGCGCCGCTTTGACCATCCGCCCATGCACCCACCTTGTGCGCCTCCTGCGCACCTGCAGTAGTGTCATATTGTACTTCAGTGGGGCACACCTTCTGTGTGCCTGACCGCGACTTGACCCGACGCACCTCCTGCATGCCGGATGGCAGGCCTGTGCCATGGCATGTCACTGAGCCGTGTCGCGGACCAGAGCAGTGCGCCTCCTGCGTATCCGTCTGGTGGCCTATGCAGCGCGCCTCCTGCGCACCGTACTGCAGAACCTCCCGGCGCATACTCCTTGCGCCAGCCTGGGACTTCTTGGGGCGTGCTAACCGTACGCCCTCGCTGGGCTCACCGTGGTGCACCTCCTAGGCACCCGCCCGAGGTAGCTTGCGATGTACCTCCTGCACATCGTTTGCTGGTTCTGTTGAGGCTGAACATTTGGCACCCTTCTGCAAAGGTGTCTGTGTTCCTCCTTGGCATGCCTCCTGCACACCCAAAGGGCCATTACCTGGCTGTGCCAGGCCGACCTTTGCTGGTCGCTTCGCGCTTCCGCCCGCAGCACTAGATACTGTGGCCTGTGTTGCTGTCTTGGGACCTCCATGTCCCAGACCATTTGGATTTCCTTCAACAAGAACAAAACAAGGACTCTTCTTCCCTATGAAAAAACCATGGAGGTAAGGTATAATCAGTACCTTGGCTGCCATGAAGAATTCCAGCCCAAGGATGATGTCAAAATCGTCTAAGGGAATAATCACTAGGCTGCATTTTCCATTCCACAAGCCCACCATGATCGTAACCTCCGCCGTGCCGTATACATGAACAGCCCTGCTGTTCACGGCTTTGATCAGGTTTGTACTTCTGGACACCGCTAATTTCAGCTTCTCGGCCATTCCTTGACTGACGAAGTTGTTGGTCGCCCCGGTGTCTAGCATGGCCCACACCTTGTGGCCATTGAAGAGTATGGGGATGAACATCAACTCACGGTTGTTGGATGGTTTCTTTGCCGTGATTGCGTTGAGGAGTTGCAACGGATTCACCCACGCAACTTCCTCCTCCTCAGCACTCTCGGACTCGTCATCATCATCATAGAAGGTCAAGGCGCTGACCTTCTTCGAACAATCCTTTGCTCGATGAGGTCCTCCACAAATGAAGCATCCACCCGGCTTCACTTGTTTCTGGGGTTCGACTGCAACCGCCTTCGCAGCCAATTTCTTCTTGGGCACCACCTTCTTTTCCTTCTTGTCACCCGGCACAAGTGACTTCTTCACCACCACGGCCACCTTCTTGTCGCCATGAGGCATAGGGGAGATATTCTGAAAGTCGACAAGGCCCTCGGCTGCCACCATAGCCGATGGGAGGTCCTTAACTCCCTATCTTCGGAGTTCGGTCTGTGCCCACGGTTGCAGTCCGGACATGAAGTTGAAGAGCTTGTCCTCCTCGGACATGTTGTGGATGTCCAGTAACAAAGAACTGAACGCCTTGACAAACTCCCGCACGGAGCATGTTTGTTTCAGCCTCTTTAGCGCCTCCCAGGCCATCCAAGCCGTGTTGTGCGGAAGGAATTGCGCTTGCAACTCTTGCTTCATCGCCGGCCATGTAACAATACCTGGCCTGCCCGCTGCTCGATCATCCGATACGCCGGTCCGCCACCACAACTTGGCATCACCTGCAAGGTACATACTAGCCAAGTTTACCTGCTCTACTTTAGGGATTTTGGATGCCCTGAAGTATTGCTCGAGGTCCCACACGAAGTTTTCAAGTTCCTTCACGTCCCGCTTTTCCTTGTATGGCTTTGGCTCGGGGACCTTCAACTTGGTATGTGGCTTGTCACTGATATGTGTAGGATGCGCCACTGCTTGGTGTAGCGTCAGCAACTCGCCCTTCAGGGTTTGCACCTCTGCCCGTAGTTCGGCAATCTGGCCGTTCACCTCGGCCTGACGTCGATCAGTGTGCTCGGCCATGTCCCTCTCGGACTCGCCAAGGCTTGGCGCAGTTGGGTGATCTCCTCGCCCTGTGAGGCTGTTATGGCTGTGAGGCTTCGAGCTTCCCCTGCCCGAACCTCACCCACAACGTCTTCTAGCCTTCGTATCCTTTCCTTGCCTTCTGCAAGCGTCATGATGCTAACTTTGGTGAGTTGAACCTTTAAACCTAAGGCTCTGATACCAACTGTCACACCCGCAGGCTAGGAGCGGAATTTTTTTTTTAAGGCTAGCCTAGGCGTGCGGCACTTGAGAACTCCTTTCTCAAGTCAGCCCTCTCTCTAACCTCACCAGCCCGCCCTTAGAACGCCGGCACAAAGTCACACCACAAAGACTCTTGCTTACGGGAAACTCCCAACCTTTTTATTGCATAAGGATACAAGGCAGATACAAGGATGCTAGGTAGTCCCTTCCTAAGACTTAACCTCTCAAGCACTCTTGCTTCACTCCACTCCTTCCCAGCCCATGTGCCATGGCCTTATCTATTTATAGGCTCCGCCCAAGGCTTACAAACCCACTATCTCACGGCTCAAACCCAGTGGATGGCTGTTAACTGCCCAGGCCCACTCGTTTAAAGGTTTAAAGGTTCAACTCACCAAAGTTAGCATCATGATGCTTGCAAAAGCCAAAGAAAGGATACGAAGGCTAGAAGAGGTTGTGGGTGAGGTTCGAGCAGGGGAAGCTCGAAGCCTCACAGCCATAACAGCCTCACAGGGCAAGGATATCACCCAACTGCGCCAAGCATTGGCCGAGTCCGAGAGGGACATGGCTGAGCACACTGATCGACGTCAGGCCGAGGTGAACGATTAGATTGCCGAACTATGGGCAGAGGTGCAGACCCTGAAGGGCGAGTTGCTGATGCTACACCAAGCAATGGCGCATCCTACGCAGATCAGTGACAAGCCACATACCAAGTTGAAGGTCCCCGAGCCAAAGCCATACAGTGGAAAGCGGGACGCAAAGGAACTTGAAAACTTCATGTGGGACCTCGAGCAATACTTCAGGGCATCCAAAATCCCTGAAGTGGAGCAGGTAAACTTGGCTAGTATGTACCTTGCAGGTGATGCCAAGTTATGGTGGCAGACCCGCGTATCGGATGACCGAGCAGCAGGCAGGCTGGGTATTGTTACATGGCCAGCAATGAAGCAGGAGTTGCAAGCGCAATTCCTTCCACACAACACGGCTTGGATGGCCTGGGAGGCGCTAAAGAGGCTGAAACAAACAGGCTCTATGCGGGAGTTTGTCAAGTTATTCAGTTCTTTGTTACTGGACATCCACAACATGTTCGAGGAGGACAAGCTCTTCAACTTCATGTTCGGACTGCAACCATGGGCACAGACCGAACTCCGAAGACAAGGAGTCAAGGACCTCCCATCGGCAATGGCGGCAGCCGAGGGCCTTGTCGACTTTCGGAATGTCTCCCATATGCCTCATGGCGACAAGAAGGTGGCCGTGGTGGTGAAGAAGTCGCTTGTGCCGGGTGACAAGAAGAAAAAGGTGGTGCCCAAGAAGAAATTGGCTGCAAAGGCGGTTGTAGTCGAACCCCAGAAGCAAGTGAAGCCGGGTGGATGCTTCATTTATGGAGGACCTCATCGACCAAAGGATTGTTCAAAGAAGGAGAAGGTCAGCACCTTGACCTTCTATGATGATGACGAGTCCGAGAGTGCTGAGGAGGAGGAAGTTGCGCAAGTGAATCCGTTGCAACTCCTCAACGCAATCACGACAAAGAAACACTCCAACAATCGTGAGTTGATGTTCATCCCCATACTCCTCAATCGCCACAAGGTGCGGGCCATGCTAGACACCGGGGCGACCAACAACTTCGTCAGTCAAGGAATGACCGAGAAGCTGAAATTGGCGGTGTCCAGAAGCACAAACCTGATCAAAGCCGTGAACAGCAGACCTATTCATGTATACGGCGTGGCGGAGGTTACGATCATGACGGGCTCGTGGAATGGAAACTACAGCCTAGTGATTATTCCCTTAGACGATTTTGACGTCATCCTTGGGCTGGAGTTTTTCATGGCAGCCAAGGTACTGATTATACCTTACCTCCATGGTATTTTCATAGGAAGAAGAAGAGTCCTTGTTTTGTTCCTGTTGAAGGAAATCCAAATGGTTTGGGACATAGAGGTCCCAAGACAGCAACAGAGGCCGCAGTATCTAGTGCTGCGGACGGAGGCACGGAGCGACCAGCAAAGGTCGGCCTGGCACAGCCAGGTAATGGCCCTTTGGGTGTGCAGGAGGCACGCCAAGGAGGAACACAGACACCTTTGCAGAAGGGTGCCAAACGTTCAGCCTCAACAGAACCAGCAAACGATGTGCAGGAGGCACATCGCAAGCTACCTCGGGCGGGTGCACAGGAGGTGCCCCATGGTGATCCCAGCAAGGGCGTACGGTTAGCACGCCCCAAGAAGTCCCAGGCTGGCCAAGGAGTATGCGCCAGGAGGTTCTGTAGTACGGTGCGTAGGAAGTGCGCCGCACAGGCCACCAAACGGATGTGCAGGAGGCGCACCGCTCTAGTCCGCGACACGGCTCAGTGATAGGCCATGGCACAGGCATGCCAACCGGCGCGCAGGAGGTGCGTTGGGTCAGGTCATGGTCAGGCACACAGGAGGTGTGCCCCACTGAAGTACAACATGGAACTACCACAGGTGCGCAGGAGGCGCACAAGGTGGGTGCAAGGGCGGACGGTCAGAGCGGTGCATCTGCGAAACAGATTGCAAAGGGGTTGAAACAAGGCCTCACTACTTATGTGGCAGCCCTTGTGCAAATCCAACCGAAGAAGGCTGTGGAAGTCCCTGATGCCGTGGCAGCCTTGCTTGAGGAGTTCAGCGACACTATGCCCACCGAACTGCCAAAGTGTCTACCCCCACGATGTGAGGTGGATCACAAGATCGAGTTGGAGTCCGGAGCATGGCCCCCAGCCAAGGCTCCATACAGAATGTCCCCTTTCGAGTTAATGAAACTTCGGCAACAATTAGATAAGCTATTGGAGGCCGGACTGATCCAGCCCTCCAAGGCCCCCTATGGAGCATCGGTCCTCTTCCAGAAGAAGCAAGATGGGTTACTTCACATGTGTTTGGACTACCAGGCCTTGAACAAGATTACCCATCAAGAACAAGTACCCGATGCCCAATGCAGCTGACCTCTTCGACCGTTTGGCCAAGGCGAATTACTTCAGCAAATTGGATCTGCGGTCGGGCTATTGACAAGTGAGGATCGCAGTAGGTGATGAGCCGAAGACGACTTGTGTAACTCGGTATGAATCTTATGAGTTTATTGTCATGCCATTTGGACTGACAAATGCTCCTGCTACTTTCTGCAATCTAATGACAAATGTGTTGTACGAGTACTTGGATGAGTTTGTGGTTGTATATTTGGATGACATAGTGGTTTACAACCGCTCATTGGAGGAGCACTTAGACCACTTAAGAAGAGTACTTGCACGATTGAGGGAGCATAAGCTCTTTATCAAGAAGGAGAAGTGCGAGTTCGCCTGCAAGGAAATCAAGTTCCTTGGGCATTGGGTCGGCCATGGCAACATCCGGATGGATGAGCACAAGATCCAGGCGATAATGGATTGGCCGGCGCCCACGAGTGTGACTGAGCTAAGATCCTTCTTTGGCTTGGCCAACTACTATCGAAGGTTCATCCCAGGGTATTCAAAGGAAGTGAGCCCGATGACCGACTTGCTGAAGGACCGACGGTGGGCATGGTCCGAGTCGAGTCAAGTAGCCTTCGAGAAGATCAAGTTAGCAGTCTCCAGTGCTGAGGCTCCCTGATTTTGCAGTTCCATTTGAAGTCCACACCGACTCATCTGATAGGGCTCGAGGCAGGGTCTTGGTGCAACAAGGGCATCCGGTGGCCTATGAATCGCGCAAGTTCAAGGAGGTTGAGCAGCGATACTCAGCCCACGAGAAGGAGATGACAGCAGTCATTCATTGCCTTAAAGCTTGGCGACACTATCTATTGGGCACACGGTTCACGGTGGTGATCGACAACGTGGACAAAAGAAACTCACACCAAAGCAAGCCCAATGGCAAGAGTTCTTGGCGGAGTTTGATTTTGTGTGGGTACACCGACAAGGGCGCCAAAATCTAGTGGCGGATGCGCTGAGCAGAAAGGAGGTCCAAGACTATGTTGCAGCCCTATTCTCGCTGCAAACAGACTTTCGGGAGCAGTGCCAGCGCATGGCGCAGGAGGATCAGGCCTACATCCGGCTGAAAAGTCAAGTGGTCGAAAGCTTGGTGCACAGATTTTGGGTAGACAACGACTTATTGTGGGCAAAGGGTGAAAGGCTCTATGTTCCACAAGGTGGCGGACTGAGGTTATCCTTGTTGAAGGAAACTCATGACACGCAATGGGCGGGGCATCCCGGTGTTGAAAGGATGCACGCTTTGCTGTCTAAAGAGTACTACTGGCCAAAGATGTTCGAGGACGTGGAGGCGTATGTCAAGTCTTGTCTCACTTGTCAGATGGACAAGGTTGAGCGAAGACGACCGGCGGGGTTGCTGCATCCATTGCCCATGCCGAGCAGACCATGGGAGTCCATTTCCATGGACTTCGTGGGCAGCTTTCCGGAGGTACGAGGTAAAGATTCGATCTTTATATTGGTGGACAAGTTCTTAAAGTATGCAGTGTTTATGGCCACGCCAAAGGGGTGTACGGCCGAGGTGGTAGCGGAGTTGTTCTTTGCAAATGTCATCAAGATATTTGGAGTACCTGGCGACATCATCAGCGATCGTGATGCACGCTTCACTAGCAAATTTTGGACGACGCTTTTTCAACTCTTGGGATCCGAGTTGAAGTTTTCCATGGCATACCATCCTCAAATAGACGGTCAGACCGAGCGTGTCAATGCCATGCTCGAGGAGTACTTGCGGCACTATGCATCGACGACGCAACGCAATTGGTTGATCTACTGGACGTCGCGCAGTTCAGTTACAATCTACACCGAACGTCTGCGATGGAAGCAAGCCCAGTCGAGGTTTGTATGGGCTTTTAGTCGGGGACGCCAACACATGTGCCATGGCAACATGACCAGGGGCTGAGCCCAGTGGCCTTTCGTTTTGGTAGGGACAAGTCCGAGCTTATCGCCCAGGCGCACGACAGTTTATTACGTACGGCATGGCAGATGAAGCAGTAGGCTGACAAGAAGAGGTGGCCTTTGGAGTTCCAAGTAGGCAATAAAGTCATGTTAAAGATACCTTCGAAGATGAGGAACAAGTCTTTAGATCGGCATATGCATCCGGGGTTAGTACCAAGGTATGATGGACCCTTCACTATCTTGAAAAGAGTCGGGCCCGTTGCATACAAGTTGGATTTACCGGAGCGCCTCAAGATTCATCACACCTTTCATGTGAGCTTCTTGAAGCCGTTCCATGAAGACACCATCGAAGGAAGACAGCAAGAACCACGAGTCATCTCGACTTCACGGAGGTTTAGTCGGGAGATTGAGAAGGTATTGGCCCATCGAGTGGTTGGGTCACGCAAGCAAGGGAGACGAACATAGTATTTGATCCTATGGAAAGGAGATGACCTTTCCGAAGCTGGTTGGGAGAAGGCGGAGGATTTATAGCGCCATGAAGGAGTGATCCAGGCCTACTTGAACAGCAATGCGACGAGGACGTCAGCATCTTCAAGTGGGGGAGGATTGTCACACCCCTAGTGATGCGCTTTGGCAAGGGCCAAGGTGCAGCCCGGCAGCACTAGGCGCAGTGGCATCATAGGACCAGGCCAAGCAATGGCCTTGCACAGGTCTGCAACACTGCTCATTCTGCAGGTACCCCCGGGACAGCCAGGGGCAAGAGGCCCCGCCGAAACAGTGAGAGGGGAGGTGATTCTCCCAAACCCGACCAACATGCCAAGGCTCGGAGCCAAGGCATGGGCACCGTGACATGGGATGGCACGGGAATGGCGAGCCATGGGGCAGGCTCGCCAACCTTGGGCGCATGGATGTTGGCGGTCCACGCAAGGCCCAAGGGCATGGCTGAGGAAAAGCCATGGGTCGGCACAGGTTGAGCGGCACGCGGAGGGACACAACGGAGTCTGCATCAACGTTGCCCATATTGGCCAGGTGATCCTTTGCCAAGGCCAAGACGCATGGGCAAGGCCGACCACCACAAGGTTCCGCTGATGGGAACCTTGCACAGGGGAAGAGCCACCCCTGGGTGGCACAAGGCAAGCGTAGAAGGCCGGCGCGCGGATGGCGAACACAGGCCATCGGTCGGACCGATGGGCGACCTCGCGGGCAGGGCGCGCAGCCACATTGGTGGGGCGGTTAGCAGAACCGCCATGCCACTAAGTTGGCATGCCAAGGAACCACCCGAACCACGAGCGGTTGCAAGAACCGCTTGGAGGTGTACGGCCGGTGCTGGGCGGTTGCAGAAACTGCCCAGCACGCGTGCAGGAGGCGCGCGCTCATGGCCAAGGACGTGGCCACGACCGGACCCATTGCCCAGCGGTTGATGAAACCGCCTGGCATGCGCGCACAGTTACAACACACGGCGGGGCAGTTGCCGAGAACTGTCCACACCCCGGACGGTTCTAGGCGGTTGTGCAAACCACCCGCCGTGCGTGCAAGAGGCACGCATGAGCCCAGATTGGCCAGATATCAGGAGGCGAGGTTGGTGTCGGCGCACAGAGGCTAAGGGGCGCGCACGGGTTCGTGCGCCTAGGCCAAAACTGCCAGGCGAGTGGGCTTGGGCAGTTACCAGCCATCCACTGGGTTTGAGCCATGAGAAAGTGGGTTTGTAAGCCTTGGGCGAAGCCTATAAATAGTCAAGGCCATGACACATGGGCTGGGAAGGAGTGGAGTGAAGCAAGAGTGCTTGAGAGGTTAAGTCTTGGGGAGGGACTACCTAGCATCCTTGTATCCACCTTGTATCCTTATGCAATAAAAAGGTTGGGAATTTCCCGTAAGCAAGAGTCTTTGTGGTGTGACTTTGTGCCGGCGTTCTAAGGGCGGGCTAGTGAGGTTAGAGAGAGGGCTGACTTGAGAAAGGAGTTCTCAAGTGCCGCACGCCTAGGCTAGGCCTTAAAAAAAAAATCCGCTCTAGCCTGCGGGTGTGACAAAAGGGCCAAGGTGCAGACCTGTGCAGGGCCACTGCTTGGCCCGGTCCTGTGCTGCCGCTGCGCCTAGTGTGCTTGATAGCACCACACCAGGCCCAACACCACCTCGCCTTCGGCCACCGTGGCAATGGCGGCAGTGACACTCTCCCTCCCCGGCGAGCACTCCGATATCAACCAACCCATGGGTTTTGCAAAATCCCATCGGTTTCTCAGTTTAAACCAGAAAACAAAGGAGAAGAAATTTTACCTCCGCCCTACCAGAGTCGCCGGCGATGATCCGAACTTCCCAGAGGTTCCTCGCACTCCAATAATCTTCTCCTACTTTTTAATTAAAAAATCTCCTATCCTATCAATGGAAATCAAAAAAATTGTCATGAAATAGAGGAATGATAGAAAAACAAAGAAAAAATACGTAATTCTTTCCCTCCTTTACCTCACCCGTGATGCTGGCTTCGGCTCCGACAACGTTCCACAGTGAAGAGGGTTTACACGACGCCCTCAAACAATGGTTCACCAACCAAAATGACGGGAGAATAGGAGGAAGAAGGAAAGGAAAAGGAAAAATATGAAGAAAAATGACAATGAAAAGTGATGAAAATATGTGGTCCAACTTTAGTTTCTCAAAGATTCTCGTTCTCTCTCTTCCCACTAGCAATCGCCCTTGCTGAAATTTCCCTCTCCGTCTACTACGAAACGTTCAGAAAAATGGGAGAGAAGCCGGTTTTAACTTATAAATTTAATTAAGGCTTAATCTTAATTAACTTATACTAATCTTATTCTTAATCATCACGGTTTCTCATCAACAGTCGCTATCGTTCATCATCCCTCACCAGTCTACCGCTAGGATAGTCATCGCAAGGAGAAAAAGGGTCGTTCATTGCTCGTTAGATAATCTTTTATCCTTATCTTTTTTTTTTAATCTTTTTCAAGCCCTTACCCTTCTATGAAGTCAACCTCTCTCGTCTCTTTCTCCTTTTCTCTCCTCCTCTCTTTGTTCTACGGTGTCGGTTTGCCACAGGATATGGTACAATTTGATACTATATAAAGCTGGTCGTTGACTGGTATGTGGTGCTGGTTCAGTTTGGCAAACCTTAGGTGAAACCATGCAAGATGTCAGTGAGAGCCTTGACAAGGATCCTGTGCCCAAAGAATTCACTCAGATAGACACTAAAACCAAAGTTATGGGTATTGAACTTGTAGATAATGTGATAAATGATGCAGAAAGCCCAACTGCATTCAAGCAGTTTAGCACATTTCCACTGATTCAGTATTTGTTGACAGGACAAGTAACACAATCAGTTTCCAATGCTAAACAGAAAGGTGAAGACGCCATGGACCAAGAGGACAGAGAAGCTAGAAGAAGCTTCAAACTTGGTGTCCAACCAAAGGGATGACAAGTGGGATGACTCTGGTGACGTTCACAAAGGAGAAGGATAACTCACGAAATACACCTATCACACAAGCAACAGAAGTGACCTCACCAGCAGAAGCAAAGAAAATAATGTGGCAAGAAGAAGGGGAAGCTCATGAAGTTAGGAATTTTGGTAATCCAGAAAATGAGGGAAACCAACAGACTGACCAAGATTATTTGCCTTTACCACATTTTGGACCAAATCTTGCAGGAAGAAGGTGATAACCTGGCGGAAGCCTATGATGTGAAGCATGAAGATAAGCTACAAGAAAACATTCACAATCAGTAAAATGATGTCAACATCTTAAAACAAGAAAGAAATTCAGTTTCTTTGTATGTTTAACACGTAAAAGATGGCACAAGCATATCTAAAGCCAAAGCAGAAGATTTAATAAAAAATGAAGGCAGTTCTGATTTGGTGCAAGAACAGAGACATGGTTAAAAAAAAAAAAAAAATCAGAAAATGCAATATCAAAGGATGATGAAAGCCCATAGAGAAATCTTCATAACACCTCTTATATTCAGTGGGTGAAGACGTGAAGGTTGAACTTTCGCTTCTATTGGCTAAAGAATCAAATACTATTGTTTCAGGTAATAACATGGAACTGGCATTAGCAGAGGAAGGTAGTCCAAAAAGTAAAGAGGATGTTGAAGAGTTGAAAACTATATGCTACAATTCCAATACCTGCTCCTGAAATGATGACAAAAGGCACAATCCAAAAAGATGATGAATGCATGAAAAAAAACAGTGAGGTTGCAACTGTTATTAGGGCTTTTTAAAAAGCAATGTTCAAAGAAAGAGGGCAGAAAGGGAAGTCTGGAGATTTCTCAAGATATTGCACAGAATTACAAAGCTTCCTATGCAACATCTGAGGAGCAGACTCCTTCAGTCTCTGAACCACTTAGAGATGCAAGGGATGACATTCAGGTTGAAGAAACTGTTTTAAATACACAGGGTGATCAAATTGGCAAGTCCTTTCAGTCTTCCAGTTTTGAAGACAACAGTTTAGAAACTCAGTCATGAAGTACAGAAGTTGAGATGGGAAAAGAGAATCAAGATGAACTGCAAAAAAAACCAAATGAATGATCTGAAAAATAACCAAAGTGAATATTTAAAAGTATCATATTCACTTGAAGTCCAGCAATCTGAGCCCATGGTGGACCTACCAATCAAACTGTCGAGGCGGGGGAAAGATTCTTGGCAGAAAGAAGCCCAACAGTCAGTGCAGGCGAAAAGCAAACTAAAGAGATAGCAGATGCCTATATGGAGGAAGAGAAAACTGATGAAGAGAAAGATGAAGAGCAAGAGGAAGATGAAAATAAAACTGAGGAATCTGGCCATGATGTGGCCATAGTTGTGGAGGCTAAGGATTCAGACTTAAAAACAGAACACAAAAAATCACACAATATTTTATCAGGTGTCAGATCAAAGGTCAAACATTCAATTGCAAAAGTGAAGAAGGCCATAACAGGTAAATCTTCACACTCAAAAACAGTGTCCTAGGATAAGAAAGGTTATAGGATAATCCATTATGAACGTGTCATGTTATTATGTTGGTTTTTCTTTTACCAAGCTTTTGTTATGACATTAGCAAGGAAGTGGAATTGGAATTATTATAGCCCTTGATGTTGACTAGTTTTGATTGTATAATTCTTTTCACTGTAAAAAGCAAAAAAAAAAAAAAAAGGCAGCGGCGAGGGGGGGTGGGTGGGAACTCAAAACAGTCAGAGACAGGTGATGTTTTATTTTGGATCATAATGTGACGAAGTGTAGTGTGCCACTTTGAGGTGTTTGAATATGTACACTATATTGTCTGTTGTTATTGTCACTCTGTTTGAATGAGATCAATTCGCTAGCATATTGCTTAAGTTTACACTTCCTTTTGCATAGCATATTGCTTCAGATTCCACTTCCTTTTGCATTACAATAAATGTAGACTTTCCATTTCAGGTCCTCCTGCAATTATTCCAAAGTACTTAAAGGAATAAACATTAAATATGGAGGTAAGAATTCAAAACTATACAGAGGGTCACCACACCCATTTGGCAACTGAAGAGCACCGGATTCAAATGAATCCTATACATGCCTTTAACAGGGTTCATGCAGTCTAAACATGTCCAGAGCATTGCATGTTATGACTGCACAGACTGCCTGATACCATTCCATAATTGTTTTCCTATAATGTAGCTGTAGCTTGACTCACTTCTATGCAGCACTAGCTGTGTAATAACATACATACTGATACAGGCATCACCAAGGGTGGTAAAAACTATAAATGCATAATGCAAGAAGTCAAACTCAGTTAGCAAGTGGAGATCAAGTACAAATATCTTATGGGCATGGGAACCCAAATGCTGCATCAAGCTGCCAAGAGAAAAAGCAGGTTCTTTGCACCATAATCTTACAATTTTAATCATGGTCATCATCTGTCACACCACTTAATACTTCAAAAGCTAGATAACCAGCAATTAGCAGGAAAAGAGCCGCAACAAACCTTGCCTACCAGTCAGGGCGGCTTCAAATAACTTGGGTGTACAGGACTCCGGGTGCTTTTCCCACACTACTAATTTACTAAATCATATACGATCATGAAATGGTGGTCAAATAAAAGAGCAAACTAGAAATTAGACACAAAGGCTCATGTGAATATGTGAGCAAATCCTTAGTAATGATAAAAATCTCCCTCTTTCTCCTATCATTTTGTCATCTACGTTATAAGCCTTGATGAATCCAAAACATTTTACGGATAAGTTCTGCATAAATTAAAATAAGTTCACCCGTTGAACTTTATACATAGGCAAAAATAAAAAGAAAATCATATCCTATCATCAATGAACCCTGATGCGGGAAAAAATTCTCACTGCATCAATAAACGTACCCGATGATTAGAGCTGAACTATCTGGCAGAGCTACAGAGCCGAACTATCTTGCCGAGATATAGAGCCAAAGTATTTGGCCGAGCTATCTGGCAGAGCTATAGAGCCGAATTATCTGGCCGAGCTATAAAGCCGAACCATATGGCCGAGCTATCTCAGTACCTCAGAAGGGTCGAGTTATATCCGAACCTCGGCAAGACCGAGCTATCTTAGTACCTCGCCAAGATCGATCCTCATCCCTTCAACATAAGCGTCATTGCTGCTTCAAACCACGCCGTATATCTTGAAGGATGAACCACCCTGATCGCAAGAATCGTGGAATGAGCTTTCCAAAACGGGAATGGGAGCCAAATACAACGCTCCGTCCATGATCAACGAGATTCCAAATTTTCGATAAAGCGCTCGTCAGCTTCATCAACTGCCGATCCTCGTAACTGTTGGGATTTCAACCTTATCGAGTGCCAACTCCTTAAACATGCCCAAAAAATCAGGTAACGGCTCACCTTCTTGGCAGCATACATATTCCAAGTCCCAGAACCCCCACCACCCATGTACGCTCTCAAAGTCAATCTAAGCTAAAAAAAAAAAAACTCTAGCGAAGGTCATTGCTCCTGAAAAATCATGCCAAAGAGGAAGATCCTTCTGTTGGAACCTTCTCTCATCTGTTTCTCAAAATCTTTACTGACTTGGGCATCAAAGGGTCTTCCGCAAGGATCACCCCCTGTGATTCTTGTGTGATGACTACCTTGCAGGTCCATCTAGACGAAAGAGCGCTACTCGGATCCCGACGTGAACCACCCCAAGCCGGAGAACAGATTTTCGCAACAATAGATTGGCGCTAGAGGAAGGACCCCAAGTCCCTCTGATAACTTGAAACCAAGGAGACAAGGTTCCATACAAGAAAGACGATTCCTCAATGGCCAACCGTAAGAGAGCAGTCACAGATGCTCCTAATCAGCCCACCTCTCAAAGGCCTGATTCCACCAACAACACGACGCCTTCGCAGTCATCGCCAACCGAGGTTCCTCCACCGCCAGCAACCCCGGTCACACAAGATCAATTTGCCATGCTAGTCCAACTAGTTTAAGTCCTGTTACAACTAGTGCAAGGGCTTCTTGGGGGTCTTCTTCCCGCTGCACTCACTCAACAGCTTCTTGATGGAATAGTCACCTCGGTCCTACCGGTGGTCCCTCCACCCAACCCACTGGAAGCCACCAGCCTCTTGCGACAACCCGACCATAGAGAAGTTGAACTAGCATCGTGAAGGGGAGGAGATAGGAGCCTTCCTAGATCCCGTCGGGCTCGCTCCTTACCTCCAGTATTCTCTCGCCATAATTCAATTCCGCGGCAATGATGCCCCCGTCCCGTTTCTCCAACTGCTCGGGTTGACGGACTGCGACGACAACTACGCGCGCCAAACCTACCAGCAACTGGCGCTGTTAAAAAGCTTGTCCACACCGAACCCTACTAGGTATGGCCAAAAGAAAAGAAGAACCGGTTTGAAAGGGTTCGATGCGAGGGACTCACCTCTTCAGATGAGGACATCAAAGAGATACCGTGCCTCGAGAATATGGAACTCAGATCATCTCCGAGCAATGAAGACCTTCAAGGGATACAGTACCTTGAAGACATGAAAATAGATTAAACCCCGAGTATATTACGAGTGAAGTATGCCTGAACCGACCATTTTGCTCATTGTAATAAAACTTCACTCTTCGATTCAAATATTTCTTATTGAATAATATTTTTCTTGAGTTGTGGATGAAAGATAGGTCTCGCCCAATCATTGACTATGGGTCCATTTCTTCGTACCTTGGTAGAGCTAAGTAAAAATTTCTCCATACATCGGCAGGGCCGAGCAACATTCTTCGTACCTTGGCAGGACCAAGTAAAAATTCTTCGTACCTCGACTGGACCGAGTAACATTCTTCGAACCTCGGCACGATCGAGCAAAATTTCTCCATACCTCGGCAGGGCCGAGCAATATTCTTCGTACCTTGGCAAGGCCAAGTAAAAATTTCTCCGTATTTCGGTAGGATCGAGCAATATTCTTCGAACCTCGGCACGGTTGAGCAAAATTCCTTCATACCTTGGCAGGATCGAGCAACATTCTCCGTACCTTGGCAAGGCCAAGTAAAAATTTTTTTGTACCTCGACAAGGCCGAGCAACATTCTCCGAACCTCGGCACGCCAAGCAACATTTCTCCATACCTCAGCAGGGCCGAGCAACCTTCTCCGTACCTTGGCAGGGCTAAGTAAAAAATTTCTCTGAACTTCGATAGAGCCGAGCAACATTCTCTGTACCTTGGCAGGGCCAACTAAAAATTTCTTCGTACCTCGGCAGGGCCGAGCAACATTCTCCGAACCTCGGCATGACCGAGCAAAATTTCTCCATATCTTGGCAGGACTGAGCAACATTCTTTGACAGGGCAAAGTAAAAACTTTGTAGAATCAAGGTTCATCGGCCACATACCTTGACCTTCGATTTGGCCATGTTTTGCCCAGCTAGACGCCTGGCTTGGCATTTATAGGGCCATCATGATGTGCCTCTATTGGTTTAAATCCCACCAATGAGATTGAGCCATCATGGACTCTACTCCTTATGCTCGAACCTACGCTTTAGACTAGGGAGTAAGGGGCATGTGATGCAGAGAAAAATTATCACTGCATCAATAAATGTGCCCGATGACTAGAACCGAACTATCTGGCCGAGCTATAGAGCCAAAGTATCTGACCGAGCTATCTGGCATAGCTATAGAGCCGAACTATCTGGCCGAGCTATAGAGCCAAACCATTTGGCCAAGCTATCTCAGTATCTCGGAAGGGCCGAACTATATCCGAACCTTGGCAGGGTCGAGCTATCTTACTACCTCGCCAGGATCGATCCTCCTTCCTTCAATGTAAGTGCTATTGCTGCTTCAAACAACGCCGTATATCTCGGAGGATGAATCACCCTGATCACAAGAATTGCGGATGAGCCTCCCAAAATGGGAACGGGAGCCAAATAGAGCACTCCATCCATTATCAACGAGATTTCAAATTTTCGATAAAGCGCCCTCAGTTTCATCAAATGCCGATCTCTGTAACTGTTGGGATTTTGACCTTATCGGATGCCAACTCCTTAAAACGTGCCCGAAAAATCAGATAACGGCTCACCTCCTTGGCAGAGTATAAATACCAAGTCCCAGAAACCTTCAGGTATGCTTTCAAAGGCAATCTAATCCAAAAAAAAACTCTAACGAAGGTCATTGCTTCTGAAAAATCATGCCAAGAATGAAGATCCTTCTGCTGGAGCCTTTTCCTCTCATTTATTTGCTTAAAATCTTCACTGATTCGGCATCGAAGGGTCTTCCGTAGGGACTATCCCCTCTGATTCCTGCGTAAGGACTGTCTTACAGGTCCACCCAGATGAAAGAGTGCTATTCGGATCCCAACGTGCATCGTCTCCAAGCCGGAGAACGAATTTTCGCAGCAACAAACCCAAATGAGTGAATTGAACCAGGTGACTCCTCCCAGTTACAAAGAAGAGCCTCCTAAGAACTAAAAAACATCCGTTGCATCCAAGATAAATGGTAACCAATGAAGAGCCCAGATCATGATGTAACAAGAAGGCTTTGAACAGCATATCAACAAAATAAAAGAACAAAAGTTTACCATAATATATGTGGTGCAAAACTAGTCTGCATATAGTATTTACAGGCATCAATTGATGAAGAAGGATATAACAGCTGCCTGCTCAAGAAAAGAAGAAGAAGAAGAAGATAAAACACATGTAAACTTTGTTTCTAATCAAAGGTTAATATGGTTGTCACCTTGGAATTGGGTTCCGGGCTTCTCACTTCTTCCTCGGCTGCTCCACAAGTTTTGCCCCATGGGGGTTCAAGAAGATGGATGGATTGACGAGGATTGAGGAGCCATCAGGATTATATGGATAACAGTGGAATGACGAAAGTACCCTTAGAAGGTTTAAATTCTCAACGGCCGGTTCCTCTGCCTCATTTCACCGTAGGAGGGAGGTAGAGGGTCCATTCCATTCCAATGGACACCCTGATTACCTGCCAATTTCGACCGTCAGGGCCAATCCCAATTCAAACAAACCTTCCGTCTCTTTCAATGAGACCGCAAAACCTCCAGTTTCCTCTCAAAACCAAACACAAACACATTCTGCCAAGATTCCCACTCCGAGCCGCCAAAACCCAACAGTCTAATCCATCCGATGCTCACAAGAATCCCCCAGCCGAGGACGACGACGACGATGGTATCGTGGCCGATGACGTCAAGATGCTGGCCAAATTCAAGTCCCGGCACAACTACATCCGCGTCCTCGAAGTCTCCCGGCGCGCCGATCATCCGCTAGCTGGCTCCCGCCTCCTCCTCCTCGACTACCCCGGCAACATCCACAGCATCTCCTTCCTCTTCAAGTCCCTCACGTCCACCTACTTCGACGTCTTCGCCACCCTCCCCCCGATTCTCCCTCCAGGCCCTATCGCTATCCTCGGCTTCGGCGCCGGCTCCGCCGCCCGGCTCATCCTCCACTTATACCCGGACGCCGAAATCCACGGATACGAGCTCGACCCGTCGGTGATCTCCGTCGCAAGAGAATTCTTCAGCCTGGCAAAATTAGAGAAGCAGAACCAAGACAGGCTCTTCATTTACGTGGACGACGCGCTCAACGCCGACATCGAGGGCGGCTTCGCAGGGATCTTGGTGGATCTCTTCTCAAAGGGGAGCGTGATCCCGCAGCTCCAGGATTGGAGAACTTGGAAAGGATTGAGGAAGAGATTGAGGAAAGGAGGGAGGATGATGGTGAACTGCGGGGGAAGATGTGTGGAGTCGGAGAACCCGAAGAGAGATGGGGAGTTGGTGAAGGCGGAGACGCTGAGGGCGATGGGTCGGGTTTTTGCCGACCAGCTGTTTGTTTTAAATCTCGGGCGTAAGAAGGAAGACAGCTGTGTGGCTTTGACTGGCCTGCTGCCTAGCGATCTCGAGGCCTGGAAGTGGAAGGAGGCGCTGCCCGCCGCGTTGAGGTGTTATGTTGACACGTGGACTCCTTTCACGCTCGATTTGTTAGGACCTGGGAATTAGTTAGGCTACTTTGCTTTTGATTGGGATTTGGCTTCGAAATCAAGTGGCGCAGGTTCAATGTCGACGATGTGCTGTGCTCTTCCTCTTCGGAGGCTTGTTAGGCTGTCCTTGAGCCTATTTGGCTGGCTCGCTCTCTCTGGAGTCTGGACTACAAGCTATATTTATTGTATTGTGTGCCCTATGAAAGAAAATTTCTTTTCTAACCTGCCTCCATCTCTTGAAAAAACAAAACCAGCCTCCAAATTCAAAGCGTCATTGTCACGAGCAGTTAACGTACACAGGTCAACAGTTGAAATGATTTCAGTGGATTTTTTAAATAATAATTTTAGGTGAGGAGTTGAGTTGGGGTTGGATGCTTGTTTGTGAACAGAGAAAACTATTTGATTTTTGTACGTGAATGCGTGCGTGCGCGCGCGCGCGCGCATGTGCGGGGAAAATAAAAGCTCTTTAAAAAGGTGGGCGGGGCCCGAGCTGGGTGGGAGCCTTTTTTATCTGTGGGCATGGACGAAGGGTCCCTTAGCAGTGTCCCAGGAGAGAGAGAGAGAGAGAGAGAGAGAGAGAGAGAGTCTTCAATCTGCAAGAAAAGAAATTAGTTTAATCATAAATATGCTCCTCTTTAGTTTTCCTATTTAAAACATGTTCTGAACTCTAGTAGGAGGCCCTCATCCATCTCATGCACGGGTTGTCATTGTTCAGCATTTATGTCAGGTGTTGATAACATATTTTGAGCAAAACCTACCACAAGTTGCATGAAGGATGATCTATCTATCATATCCTATCCTAGCGTTTGAGGTTGAGGTTTGGGATCATATATATATATAAAGGTGATTCAAGATATTTGAAAATTATAACTGCAAGTGGATGGATTGTTAATGGAGGAGGCACTGGTGGGTGCATACGGCGTATGAAGCAATCCGGGGGGTACGTCCTAGTGCCAAAGGGACCACAGGGCTTCGTGCCCAATGTAGGTAGGTAGGTAGTTAGGCAAGGCAAGGCAAGGCAAGGGAGCCAGCAGCCGTTTATTCCTTCCTTCCGACCTCAATTCATGATCATGAAAGCAGCTCTCATTTAGACTCCAGACGAATTGTTTATCTCTCTAGAAAGTGGTGTAAAAGGCTAAGCCCTCGCCTCCAATGGCAGCTCCTCCTCGGGTTTATTTTACCTGGGATATTAAGTTTATTTCTCTAAAACTATACATGCCAACTCTTACTTTATGGAAAGTGAAGCCTACCATCTATATATGCTTATATACTCTAGATGCAGTCAAATCATATCAACAGATGCATGCCTCTTTCCATAGGCGAAGCTCCATATAAGCCCCTCTATATATATATATATATATATATATATGATGTCCTGACCTTGATTGAAAAAAAAAAAAAAAAAAAAAAAGAAAAGAAAAAAAGAAACAAAGGGGTCTAGAGAAACTAAAGCATCTAAATGGAGCCTCTCCCAACCCCACCCCCCCTTGAAAAGTATGCGGTTTTAATATTTTATCTGCATGAATGCCCTAGCTAGAGAGCTTAAAATATTTGCCAAAGTTTTTAGACTCACTAGATTCTTCCAAATCATCCAAAGCTATGTTACTCCGTTTCTTTTTAACTTAAAAAAAAAAAAAAGCATGCCTATCATGGCCTTGCACATAAAACACACCATAACGCATGGCATGCAAATCATCCAAAAGTGCATCAGTTTATATAGCCTTCCTTGAACATGGATTGGTTTCGACTAGGTTAATTGGTGATAGATGGGGTTCAAATTGGATCGTCAATGGATCTGAATCCAATATAGGTACTTGCAAGTTGTTCGTTAAAATATTATGCGTTAATTCCTGCAGGGTCTTGAGCCAAATTTTTAGCAAGAATTTAGTTGGGAGCTTTTAAGTACACATCTTGGATTATCAGCCATCTTTGCCATCTTAAATACTCCTAAGCTATCCAACTGGCCAAATGTTTGGAGGCAATGAGTACTGGACTAGCTAGTGAGAGATAATTAATTTCCTTTCGACCCCCCCCCCCCCACCCCCTTTGCTTCATGTAGCCTGAGAGGCCAACCAGTCGATCTACAGTATAATAATTAAATAATGAACCTTTACATAGGTTTCAAGGCTCCAAGGGGTTGCTACAAGGGAGATGCAGTTGTTCCCTGTGTCCAATAGTTCCTTCTTTTGAAAACAAGCACTCTGTGGAGAAGTACTACAGAAGCTGGACATGACCTTTCTTACTTTTTAACCAGTCAAGGAGATCAACTTACCCAACCCTTGCATTCAAACCAGACCAAAGATGGCTACAAGCTTTGCGTGTCAAAATGGTCCGTTGATTAGATGGAAATGACCTTCTATTGCAAGCATCCAGAACGGACATCATCTCAAGTTGGAAAGGTTGCTCCCATGCTTCTGCATTCGGCCTTTGGAGTCCGGTTGATCGATAGCGACAAGGAGTCACTGGGACTGCCGACCTATGTTTCCAATTAGCATTTGCGCGAGAAAATATAGGGTCATTCTAGATCATAGAATTTTAAGGACTTGGGGGTGGAGGGGCAATTGTACTAGGAATGTCTCTTGAACCTTGTTGAGATCATGGCCTTTGTTTTTGGTAAAGTAGGTTCATGGTCATAAAAGGGCAGAAGAATCTAAGAATGCATTATTGGGATTTTCCTTTTTCCATGTGCTTTGTGTGAATGGAGGTCATGAACAGATAAGTCATGGACAACAATGGAACGAACCTCTCATTTCTACCACTAATGGATTATCTAAACTACTATCATTAGATACCTTTTTATCATGCCTTGGACTCACTACTTGGTTCAAGGCTTATGACACGACAGCATACTCTTAGAGCATAACTCTAAAATAAACATGTAATTTCTTATCCTTAAAATATGTAATTATTTATACAAATACTAGTATGCAATCACATATACATACAATCTCTCTCTCTCTCTATCAATCAATCAATCCTAAGCCTACTTAATCTCTAAATCCTTAAGCTTTGTAAAAAATATAATTAATATAATATAAGCTCATAGTTCAACAAAGATTCTTACACATACAGATATGAATATGAAGTAAAATTTTTACATAAATATAAAACAACGTATGTATCTCGTAAAATAAATCCTACTATAAATACCATGCTATAAAATTGTACATCAAATATAAAAAGATTGTTACTAATAGTTTTTATCATTTTTAGCATTAGACTATATCATTTCAATGCCATGTCCTATAACATCATATCAATGCACTATGACGGTATATACTGACGAAGCAACTATACCAATACTCATACATATAAACCTAATTTAATCATCATTTCGTGCCTTGATGGGTCTTCATACTAATACTATGTGTTATAAACTTAGTTTAACTTATTTATGGCCAAAACTAATTCTACACTTAGCTAGTGAATACGCATTCACTATTGTGCACCGAATCATTAGTACATGAACATATGGCCATCATCATGAACCTAGCTATTATAATGGGTTTGATCATTAATTTTACGTGTCCAAGCCATATTAGGCCAAACCATAGGTCAAAATGAGGTAGAACTGATGCTACATATCATCAACTAATATATGGCAAGTGTTAAAAACTAGTTTAACCATCACTTATGCCACAAATGACTTTAAGTATGCACCACGATAAATCCGATCATCAGCGAGGATATGGCTATCACCATATAGATACATGGTTACTAATGAGCAATTATTCTAGTAGGTTTGATTACTAGTGTCACCTTCTAACATCTCTCTGATTAATTAAGTTCACATGCCTTTTCTCATTCCATCCCATTATATTTTTTAATATTTTAAATGTGCAAAATAGTCTTCAACTTTATGACATATAAAAAATTATCCATATCTTATAAAAATATAAGTAAATTTTCTTCATATCCATGAAAGTACGGAACGGTTCTGCACATCCACTAAAATATGCCACGGACCGTTACCAGCCCGGGGCATGATATTTTTCCCCTACTGTCTCGACTCAAAATGTGAGTTACTGCAACGAACAAGTTTTGCCCAACTTTTGCCATTGCCAGCTTCCCTATATTCCTCTTATGACCTTTCTCTAGATACTAGCATACATAGGCTTGGAATAAGTCAAGACCTTTCATTCTCAATATGGCGTATTATGACCTTTCTCTATATACTAGCATATATAGGCTTGGAATAAGTCAAGACCTGTCATTCTCAATATATGGCGTATTATATATGACCTTTCTCTATATACTAGCATAGGCTTGGAATAAGTCAAGACCTTTCATTCTTAATATGGCGTATTATTATCTATCTTATCAAAAATACAAAACTAAATTTGTACAAGCGAGACCATCATAGCCAGCATATACATTTCCTAATTACAAGGGAAACGATAACTGGTCATTAAGGCACTCACCATTAATTTTCTTAGGAGGTGATTATCTAGGGCCTGGTTATCGCTAGAGTCGCTTCGGCCAATTGTAATTCCTTGCACAGCAAGAAAGAGGAGTGCTATTAATTCTTATCTTTCTTGAAGCGTTCACAGCTAACAATACATATTGTCACAAAAAAAAAAAAAAAAAAAGATGATCAACCTGAATTGGAAACTAACTAAATTCAACTTTCAGTAACAGCTGGAATTTTCCACATTATTTCAGTAGCTTTAATTATTGCAATATTGCAATTCTCATTCTCAGCTAACATTGATAATTTCACACAATACACGGAGTTTATATTGTTCCTTGGCATGCAGTTTTTGTCATCAACTGCATCGCTAGAGAAAGCATCATATAAATCATTAATTTATTCCAGTTTAGAAATTTTACCATTATCCAGACAATATATATCTTGTCAACTGTAGTTGATCATTTAGCACAAGAAATGCTCATCTTTCCTTAATGAAAAAGACAAAAAACATCACATATTGTACTTCTAAATATTTATGTTGCTTCGAATAATTTCGGTACCAATGGTGCCATCTCTCTCTCTCTCTCTCTCTCTATATATATATATATATATATATATATTTCAGTCTTTTCTTTCTTTCGTTCTTTCTTTCCATCAAGGGATCAATATTGGAGCTCTCAATAAGTGCCTAAAATCTAGCACAAATATCTTTTATCCACCCGACCAAATGCAACACTAACACATGCATGCATGTCATACTATTGTGATGTTCATTTACACCATCATCATTCTTTTTAACTCGGGGTGCAATATATATATATATATATATATATATATATATATATATATATATATATATATATATATATATATATATATATATATATATATGGTGACAGAGACCTATACCATCGAATGGATATGTACGTGAAAAAGCCTACGACCCACCTTGGAGGCTAGGTTGTTGTATTAGGTTCCTCATGGTTAGGAATCAGAATATCTTAGACTAGTGGAAAGAATGATGCTTAATTGCACCCACCACCCGTGTCTCTCAATATAGGCCCCCACACCATTTAGCTTAGAAGTACCCTCCTTTCTCTTTTCTTTTCTTTTTTTCTTTTTTCTTCTCCTTTGTTTTTTCGGCGGAGGGGGGGTGGTGGGTGGTTCTAATTAGAAGTACCACCTTTGATGTGAAAGAAATGTTTTGAACCATGAAATTCGAAAAAAAAAAAAAAGAATGGAAAGAAAGAAAATAATTGATCGGCAAGGCTTCTCGATCTCCAGTTCTTAAGAAGCTATGTTGTGTTGTTTTTTTTTTTTTTTTCCTTTATTATTATTATTTTTTGGGTGATGGGGGTTGGACACGTACGGCGGTGCTAAAGAAGCTTGTGTATGTTGAGTTCCATAGATAAGAGACCAGAGAAGAAGGTGATATGTAGATATCTGGTCGATCTATCTCTAATTTTGCACGTAATCACTTGGTCCATACATTTTAAAGTTTATCTTGATCCTTTCATATATAGGTCGTAAGTCTCTTTGAATCATCATGATTTATTCTACATTCAGTGCTCCTCCAAAAGCAAATTCTGGCAGGCGTGCAAGCACATATATCCTAAAGCTTTAAAGTGGAGGAATGTTGATAAACAAATGCCTATAAAGGGTATGACTGGATATCGATCTATCCAGTTTATTCTAAAAAGTTGCTCGAGTACGACTCATTGATAGAGATGAAGCTACAGGCTTGGACTACTGTCGACTCCTTTTCCATATTCCAATCTTCCGAGATCATGAAATAATATATTAATTACATGTTCCACTTGAATAGAGTTCCAACAGTGATAACCTCTCGGACTGTCAAAATTCTAGACTAGGACTTGCAAGCTTTTCCTGTATACAGCAAGCAGTCTTAATCTACCTCAAACTATGCAAACCATATTCTAAATGCAAAAATCTCGCGGCGATGCCCATGTATGAAGATCGTTTATCAACGATCACATATAAATTTAATCATATTTAAGATTCAAATCGTACCTATTCTGATATCATTAATGTATGAATTAGCTCTCTCAGTCAAAAAAAAGAGATATACCTATGAAGCTCATATTTTAATATGGTTTCAATTATCGCCTAACCCTTTTCTTAAGGAGTCTCACCAATGCATAAATCTATGTTGGAAATCCAAATGGTTAAACTTAAAATATGGCAGTGAACCACAGGTCGCCATGTGCACTGAGATGAAGGAACACTATTCTACACCTCAGCATGGGTGAGGTAAGAATCGTGTGCATCATCAAATGCATAGAATGATGGCATTTTAGATCCAAAGCACAGACTTCTTGTGATCAAGACAAATTATAAAGCTTATTTCTCTTGCCTTCTTCAGATAGCCGACAGCATACTTTAATAATATCTAACAGCCAAATTGATGGTCCTACACCTATACGAACAAGACGGTGATATTTTCTTGTCGCATGCCCCTCTCATTGGTGGAAATACAATTCTTTGGTTGATTTTGAATTATATTTTTCTATATCCATCATGGTTTATCTCCCAAGGTCACCGCGTGCATGATGATAGCAGGATTTTGCTATGATGAAAACAGTGAATTATTTGTTGCATTGCGAACTGATCTTTTATATGTATAGTACCATATAGTCAGCATATCAGTTAGCAAGTCACATCCATGTTTTTGTTGTTTAATGGTTAATCAAGAATAAATGAAAGCCCTCTACTTTTCTCTGGAATGTTCACATTTTTTCAATGTGTTGAGTCCATCACACAGTGGTTGATGCTGGAATTTGGATCATATTCGATCACAAAATACTGCAATGCACTTTATATACTTTAAAAGGTCAGTAAGATTTTGTTAAATATGATCATTCTTTTCTTTTTTAAAAAAAAAATAAAAATAAGGCTCTTTGCGTGCCACGGTAATCTCGTTGAGGTCACAATGCGGTCATCCTGGGAGATAAGTTAACCTTCTTGATGGATCATCACATCCTGAAATACCTGTTTTATTATTGGACATGTGGCGCTCTATTATTTTGATCTCAAGGAAATCCTTGCAATTTCACTTGCAGCAAATCTTTCTCCGTGCCGTAGAACTTCTGTGAAGACAAAAGGTTTTTCTTTTGATATATGATGATATGAAACCATTCCCCATTAGGCTTATATCCATGGAATTAACATGCCTATATCTCTCATTTCTACATCCAGCTCGACAACTGTGCGGTTCCTCATGCATGATGAGTTCTTGTCTTCCCTCTGATGTATTCAGATGCAATGCATGCATGACTTGCGGATGCACTGCATGTTTACAAGTGGTGCTTTAATGGAAAGACATTCATACCAACTTCAACAGCAAATGGCTCCTAACATTTATAGGCCATAGGTATGGATTTATATGATAAATATAATACAGGTGCTGTTTGGAATAGTGCAGTGAGTATAATCATGGTAATATCCTATAGTGTCATTTCCAATAAAGTTGTGAGATTCATGTGATCATATCTTATCGACATTAATGACTCATGAATATGCTCAGATCACAAATTGTTAATAATCTAATGATGGGTGTCATGGTGAATGCATCATTAAAGAATTTGCAGAAAGCAACTTAAAGAAAACAGTTGGCCACACCAGCCAACCAATGGAGATGATCCACTTACTTACAGATGAAAGGGGACAATGTTTCACAATCTTACTTCAAATATTGTTCTCACAATTGTGTCAAATAATTTTCTTTCAATCATAGGCAACTTGATATAAAACAAATAGATCTATATTTAAACTGGAATAAGCATATTTTGCAAGGAGTGCTGCCATAATTTGATTCTGTTCTCGTTAAATAGAGTTTATCAATGGCGCAGTAAACATATATGATTTCGGTGCCGGTGGCCATATGGGTTAAAATATGACAATGGATGGGGTTTCGTACATAAGAGCAATTAATTTCCTGGCACTTACAAATAGGTCACATGAATGGCTAGAACTACGAATTTTGTGCTACCATATAATTGCAAATGGTACAGTAATTATGATCTTCAACAATTTAACGCATCGTATTTCCTTTTGCGCGCAGCACTGACACAATACGGAATTTTAGTACAAACATCATTTTCCAACTGCAATAGCATCACTGAACGCACAAGCAGAACTATTCCGTAAGAAACAGTTGATTAATTAATAAAATTAAAGATATGAATTATTTTCAAATGTTGGAAATATTTTGCCAGCATATCTTTAGAAAAGAAAAACCAGGCTTAGCAGATATATAGTTCATAACTGAGGAGCCAATGTTTTAGAGTACAAATTATCTACCTCAGATTAGTTTGATTATGAAGGCAAATGCTAGAGGAACGCATGTTATGGATTGTAATAATCTCCTTATAGCCAAAAAAAAAAAAAAGGAAGAAGAAGAAGAAAGATATATTCATTTAGTTTTCTAATCTTTCCTTTCCTTTTTGTTGAAATACTCACTAGTAAAAGCAAAAACTTTAAAACTGCTTTGTTTATTGGCACATGACCTGATTTTAAAATGCTTTGCTTCCGTTATAGTTCTCTTTCAAAATACATAATACGATCTAATTAGACCCTATATATAAGTTTGGAAGATTAAGTATTGCAAATAGAACACTAAAATTGTTCCATAGGAAATTAAACCGTAAGAACTTAGGAATGATTAATTTGGATTTATCTAACTCTTGTTCAAGATGCAATCAGATGAAGCAATGCAGGATGTTCTCAGGGGTGCAGCGTCGCAGTCACCCTTTTGATTGTACCTGTCATTAATTGCAATTGTCTTCATTTATTTATTCCTTTATTTTTACCCCTCCTATATGCTTCTGCTCACACTAAATGCACTTTGCTCTCCCTCTACCTTGCCTTTCCTTTGCTGCAGTGTCTACAGCCTTTCTCCCCAGATAAGGGTTTTCTTGTCTCTCTCCACCACCCCTCCGACCCCTCCTCCACTCAGAGCTCACTGCTCACCTAATAGAGAGACAGAGGGAAAAAATCCAGAAATCCCCATCGCTTCCATTCGGTACTACAGCTTCTTGGATTTGGGAGAACTGCTGCTGCTGCTGTTAAGAGAGAGAGAGAGAGAGAGAGAGAGAGAGAGAGAGAGAGAGAGAGAGATCAGGCATCCAAGCAAGGAAAAAAGGTACTGACCTTTCCCTCTTATCAATAACCCCCTCTGATCACAGAGAGGTAACATAACACCTCCTGCTCTTCCCTCTTTTTTGTAGTCATGCACAGATCAATCTCTCTCTCTCTCTCTCTCTCTCTCGCGGGAGAGGGGGAGAGAGAGAGAGAGAGAGAGCCATCTAAAGATCTTGTTTCATGGGGTGTGGGTTTTTTATTTTATTTTATTTGAATAACCATGTGAGTACTATAATGGAAAGCTTGGGTTTACCTTGATAGGGGAGAATATAGTGGATTTTTTAGTAAATTTAGTACAAATCGTGGGAGAAACTGCGGTCTTCCGACCCATTCTAAGATATTCATGATAGTTCTGAGTGGTCTTAACACATGGTGCAACAAAATCTCTTGAATCGAGTAGATTTCATGCTTCTAAATTCGAGAATGACTGGGGGTGCTATTCTATCCCATCTATTCCTAAGAAATAATTAATCTTTCAGCGACATCATCCCCAAACCCTAACCTTAAGACTGAATGCATTGTAGAAACTGTAAACTAGTCTCCATGTGATCTTCCCTTGAAATAAAATAAAATAAAATAAAAAAAAAGAAAAAAAAATCTCCAGATGATCTCGGTAAGATCAAAATATAGTACTGTTCTCGTTTTGCCTTTTGTTGGCGCAGTAGGAGATGGCATCGTCGAGTTCTTCTTCTTCCAACTCCCCCTGCGCGGCCTGCAAATTTTTGCGGAGGAAGTGCATGCCAGGCTGCATCTTCGCACCCTATTTCCCCCCAGAAGAGCCCCAGAAGTTCGCCAACGTCCACAAGATCTTCGGCGCCAGCAACGTCACAAAGCTCCTTAACGAGCTCCTCCCCCACCAACGGGAGGACGCCGTGAACTCGCTCGCCTACGAGGCTGAGGCCCGGGTGAAGGACCCAGTGTATGGCTGTGTCGGGGCCATCTCGGTCCTCCAGCGACAGGTCCAGAGGCTCCAAAAGGAGCTGGACGCCGCCAATGCCGACCTCCTCCGCTATGCGTGCAGTGAGATTCCGACAGGTTTGCCCGTCCCGCCATCACTCGTATCACCAATGGGGACATACCAGAGAATTGAGTATGGGAGGAGGGTTGGCAATGGAGCGAATTCCTTCTACCAGGCTCCCGGCATCCAGGTGCCTTACCCTCCTCCATGGACTCCTGGCAACCTTGCAGGAGATGGCAACAATCCTTCAGGAGATCATATGGATCAAAGAGAAGGAGGGGAGAGCAGCATGTGAAATTAAACTTCCAAAGAATTGGTAAATTCGTTTATTTTGATGAGTAGCTAGGATTTGATCGATCTCTATTTGATGGAGTTAATTATTATAGCTTTAGCATGAAGCATGATATGGTGTGTGCGCTGTACTTAATTTTGCTATCCAACTATATCTACCATGGGTAAAATGTGTTCCACTGAATCATCTTTCGGCGAGTCCATTCAACCTTCAACCTTCTATCATGATCGAGCTCAATTGACAGAGATTCGGAAATTTAGCTGAAGCGAACTTTGCATTGAACATCGAGAGCTTTATATATGTACATATATTCTGGTGGCGTCTCAGTTAAAAATTAAGAGACCGTGCGCGTGTTATATTCTGTTGGCAATTTCATTTTTCTTGAGAAAAATATAATTTTGCACATTCTAAGATGACTGGCCTGGAGTGCTTATTCTTATTCTTTGTTGTTCTCACATTTTCGATTCTCGTATCCTCTCTTTTCTCTAGTTTGCTTTCTTTTAGCGACATGAATTTGCAGAAACCTTTACTCCATCATTGGGTCAGGAACTTAATAACTAAGTAAACCAACATGATCTATATCTGTTTCAACATAGCTTTTTTGCTCAAGGAAATATTACGTAGATTTCATGGGTACAAGCTGCATTTATTTGAAGAAGTTTGAAGAAAGGAATCTAGGGAGGAAATGGAGCTTTTAGATAATATTCCTAAAACTATTATGAATGTCATTAATTGTTGGCATGCTGAAAATAATTACTTTTGATTTTAGGTTCTTAATTTTTTGTTGATTATAGTTAGTCATGTGTGTTGTATATTAATTCCATATGGTGACTTCTTAGCTTGTGGGATAGCTTACATGTTGAGATCAAGTTAGTATGTGCCTTTCTCATATTTCATTGTTTTTAGAAGTAATAATACATTATAACTTTAGAATAAGGTTTTCATCCCTGAAATTATTAGTCAACTCAATTCCGTCTTCCACTGCCCCTGTTAACTTTAAACACCCATTTACGATCATGTCTGCATGCTGGAAATCTTCTTTCTTCTTCTTCTTCTTCTTTTGAGGAAGTACACGCTGGAAAATTTCATCCTCACCACTAGATGCATACAATAATATTGAGCCCCCACCACCTCCCTCGGCGGCTACATCATTGTCCATTCTCCTTCTGCATATTTTCTTCTGACTGTTCTCTCTCTCTCTCTCTCATACGCACACTCGCAAATCATGGCCTGTACGTCTTTCTTTAGTGCATTCATAGATAACATTCTTTGTGCCTAAAAATTTCTCACTTTATTAGGCGTAAACAAAACAAATTCCTTCTTTACTAGATTGACAATGGAAGAAGCCTTTGGCAAGAAACTTAAGACTGAATTTTGCTGTGCATAGGTGGTAAAATGTCGGTCAAGAGACTTTTCTCAGGCTAGATCTCCACCACCAACCATTAATGGTAACTACCCAATCCCTGGACCTCATCACTCATCAGTATGCTTCCTAACCTTCCACTGGGATTTTCTATTATTATCGTGTCGTTTATGTGTGCTGCATCACTTGTAACTTTATTGACTGCAAAAGGTTGATGATTGATTGGACAGACAGCCAATTGCTTTTTTGACCACTACAAGGTAGGAAACCATCTTGTGGCAATTAACAAATTGGTTCAATCTGGTAGCTACCGGGTCCGATCGATTGCACCCACTGTTAAGTCCTCATTTCTCTCATTAGTCATGGGGTGTGTGTATTATGGATTGGGGAAGGAGGGGAGAGAGATTATTTTAGTATATCTGATGCAAAACATCCTCTCACTGCTAGTCATCATCATCATCACCTTGATTTCCAGTAACATCATCATTGTCGTTGCCTCATTGAAGGACGAATGTTTTTAGCATGCATATCCATACAAATTATATGTTGGAAATGGCCACAAAAAAAAAAAAAAAATCTCGGAGGTACAATCAAAAGATCTAAGGATGCTTCTTCTAGAATTCTGGGTGATTAAGCACTATAGGGGCATGTGGTTCCCTCATCTCAACACTTCGTTTGAAGTTAATTGTCTTCGATCGGAATAGGGACCACCCAGCTGCCCCATGAGCACCTTTGCTAATCTTTTCCTTTTTCTTAATATGGGAGGTGGTTCTCTGCAGCATGGTTAAATTAATTATGTGCCAGGTTTTAATTAACAGGTTCGAGGGACTTAAGCCATTCGTGGCTTAATATAATCAGGAAACTTGTCAAATTCTGATGAGGAAGTGATTTATATAAAAAGGGCCGGAGTCTCGTTCAGATTTTTTACCGACTTAAAATAAAAATCTACCATGTACCATAGTTGTACGGATTTCTTCCTACAATGTGGATTATATAGACCGAGCTGCATGCAGTAGATGATATGATACACACTCATGTTATAGGAATTTCCATGTAGGCTAACACTAAGACAAAGTTATTTATTTCTTTTAGCAATGGGAGAAGTAGTGCATATAGTTTTAAAGAATTAAGAAATATGGAAGTGCCTTCTGCTTTTCATATCGAGCGCTAAAGTTGTATCACTTATGTTGTGGCAAACTTCTCGTTTCTGGGAAGGCTTGTGAAGCTCAAAAAGTCTGGAAAACCTGCACCTTCAAACAATAGAGTCGGAAGTCAATTATGATCTCTCTGTCTATTATATAATCTATAGGACTGCCACGTCCTTTTCCAAAGGAGGGGGGGGGGGGGGGAAGCGTAGGACCATGTACCTTTTCTTGGTTTTCCAGCTACCTTATGCATTCTCTTCTTTATCAAAGACTATCCTAACCACCTCTTAAGAAGAAGTTGATTGATCATTATAGAAGGCATGACATATTTACTCTCTTTAACCAGTATGTGTGTAAAACTCTGATTGTAATTTGATATCACCTTGTGTGATGACAAACCAGCATCCCACTGTCACATATCTTCCTTCGGACAATATGATTGACTTCAAAAATGTTTTTTTTTTTTTTTCCTTTCTTAGATGGAAAGATTAGGCTTAGCCTAATTGTTTTCATTAACTAAATGGAAGACAAATTAAGATCTTATAAAAGAATAAAAGAAAAAAAAATAGTTCCTTAGAAAATAATATGGTTATGACAATCGGTCTCATGCCGTTTTGATGATGGGTGTGCATGTATTAGATCGATTAGATTTAAAAGATGTTTTTGAAACCTAATCAATTTGAATTAGTTTATTAAAACTGAGTCTGAAACTAAATTGATTGTTTTAATAAGTTGAATCAAACCAAAAAAAAAAAAATCGACTTGATTTCAAGTTTGTTTATCAGCCTTTCTGCATCTATTTTAGATGATCATAAGATAAAATTTTATAGCAATTTTAATGTGATCAAATAGCAACCTGTTTATTCACAATAAAAAAAGGACATAAATCTTAATTGCAGTATAAATGAAAGCTCATCATATAATATATACATATGGTCCAATTTGATGTATACTAATATTTTAAAAACTCAAATAAAAACTAGATTTATTTTTTTTATTTAATAAATTTTTGAATTGACACCAAATTGAGAATAAAAAAGGATTAAAAAATCAAATTAAAATCATAGTATAAACTAATTTTACAATTTTTCTTTTCTTGCACACTCCTAGATATGATAATATTAAAGACAATAACAACAAAATAATGTTTCTTTTGGTATAACCATCAGTCTAAAATTATTTTTTTATGCATATTATTTCTTATTGACAAACTAGTATAAGAATAATACTTGCTATATAATTGCAAAAAGTAAAAAATATCTATATATTTTGAGAATATAACCGCGCTGGAGATGCAAATAAATTGAAGTTGCTAGCAATGCCACTGTGGTTGTATCACTTGGATGACAAAAGAAAGTGTCCAAAAATTGTAACGGCTCAAAGAAGTACTGAAAGGCATTCTAGGTTTTGTCAGCACCAGCATGGACTTAATATCATATTTTTATTATCACTTATAATTATAAAAAAAAAATAGGTAGGTTGTAATCTATTATTTAAAATGATATACATTTGTGGCAAGTTATGCACGGCCATATACATAGTTTGTACAAGGAGCTGTGTTAGATTTGACGCATCGATGAAGATACACTATCCTTTGTTTTCTTTCTTTTGTTTTAAAATTATTCTGCTACAATATATGAATGTGTAAGGGGGGAAAAAAAAAAAGAGAGGCAGAAGAACTCGCTACGGTTTTGGTTTTTTGTCGTTGGCCGTGGGTTCGAAGGGGGGAGGGAGGGAAAGTTGGAGGGTCACGTCAATCACGAGCCAATTCCTCGGCAGGCAGGGCCTCCACGACCGCGACCCCACCACCGCGCGCTCTCCGGACTCCATCCTCGAGATCGACAAAAGATCGGCCCCCGGATCCTACCGCCTGCAAAATTGCATAAAGGAAAGCTTACACCAGATTTTTCCCACTCTCACACCGTATCGTTAGGTGTCCGGCTGTGGTCACCACCAGTGAGAGAGAACAATTAGCATTCGAATTTTTTTTCTCCCTCCTGTACAGTCCTCTCACTGGCCCGTCTGCTGCTCTCTCTCATAGTAGAAATCATGCAACCAGCTTCGATTTTATACTGAGATTAACAAAGCTCTTTTCTCCAGCTAACATGATCTGTTTGGATTGAAAGAATTGGAGAGAAAAGAAGAGATATGGGAGGGGGAATCCTTCGCTCAAAAAGATGAGAAGAGAGAGTTGTAGAACCACTACTCGATTGTATGTATAGCGACGAGAGAAGAGAAGAGCGTGCAGAGAAGAGGTTTAATTCCTCTGTGAGCCTTCCTTTTGAATACCTTCAGCAGATTGAAGCTAAAACGTTTGGAGAGAAGTACTTCAAGGGTGATTGATTCTCTTCTTTTCTCCTCCCTTTTTGCAATTCCTCGAATCCGGAACCTATTGCATGCAGCAGATGAGCTCTGTTCACAATATAAATAAATCTAGATTTTGGCTTAATTTTAAGATCCTCCATATATATAACTTTATATATCTAACTAGACAAGATTCTTGCCTCTGGTAATAAGTCTAATAGGCCAAGATCGGATTCTCTCATGACTACGTACGAGCCACTGTTCATGGGAAGTAGCTAGTCATGAGTGGGTCTCTTTTTTGTTGTTGGACAAGCGCTCCAATTTATAGCATTTACGTCAGGATCGAAGAGTGCATTTAAACAACTTTGAGAGAGATAGAGAAGGGGAGGGATGCGTACGTGCGTCTAAATATATAGATTAGAAGAGAAGTAATGTATATATAGTGATTAATTAGCTATCATAAAAGATCAATTTACATATATACAAGAAATTACGTACGTATATTTCTTTATCCAGGTTTCTTAATTATGCAGGATATATAGTAGATTTTAAAGTCTCCGGCCGCATCCTATTTTAGATTTAATTATCTGGAATTTGAATATCTAGCTAGCTAGCTATATACGTTGTCTCTGTGTGATATACCTCTCATATAGTACTTATAATTCCTATTATTTTTTTGACCGTGAACTAACTACGTACATATAATATATCAAAGGATGAAGAGAGGAAATATGAATACATGAAAAAGTCAAATTAATGAATTGAGAATAGTCCACCATGCCATGAACCTACTAGGGGCGTGGTTTGGGCGCCACAGAGTAATTAAGCCACTGGGGGATAATCCTGGATGGATGCAGGCAGTTTCGGAATAAAGTAGGATGAACAGGAATAATTCAAAACTTGCATTTAGAATAATTAAGATGTACGTAGTACTTGTCATGCAGTAGCACCACCCTGGATTGGACCCTAGCTAGCTAGGGAACTAACTGTTAATCCCCGGCCCCCTCGCCCCATATATATATTAATTAGGAATATAATCAAATTAATGATTCAAATTCTATTCGGTATTATTCATCCCAGCTGGAATAAGACAAGATGATGATCATGCCAGCCTGAGATCTCGGTTTGTAGCTCCGATCGATGGAGAGGCTGCTGCTTTCTTATAAAATCGGGCCCAGTCCAATCAATCCATGTAGAAAAAGTCGTAGGGAAGGCGAGCAGGGTGAGGGGACGGGGGACGCACGTACGTCTGCATCGTAGTATATAGCTTTTTATCCATGTTAATTGGGGCAGTGATGCATCCACAGTGCCATGGTCGGGGAGGGCGCGTACTTAGCCGGCCGGGCGGGGACGAGAAGAAGAGCTAGCGGAGAGGAGAGGAGTGGAGTGGGGCAGGTGGGTCTCACTCTCCAAAACGTCGATACACCATGCTCTCTCTACGTACTGCTGTCATCTCTGTTCTCCAGTACGCAAAAACAAAAGCAGCAGCTCAGGATCTGATCTGATCTGATCACCATCTCTCTTGGGGTAGAATAGCATTGAATGTGGGTTGGAGCGTTTACCGGTGGCACGGTAAAAACTGTCTTGTCCGATTGGATTCGATCGAATGGATTTGCTTATTTTACCGCTTGTTTTCGTTTCCGAGCCCTAACATATCTATCTATCTATCTCTCAATTTTTTTATTTTTTAATGCGCGTACGAGGACCGTCAGCTATACCGACGTGATTTTAGGTACGGACTTCATGAGCCTTCGGTACGTATTGCCTTACATAATATAGTTTTGCCGGTACGTGATATCTTTGGCAAGCCTTTAATAACGCCGTTATTCCATTCATAGGGGACTGGGCTGGGCCCCTCGCTCATAATGTCCATCCCATCGAAAGATAGCAACGGCCTATTTGTTTTGATATGAAGACATTAAAATTATGCAGGACTCCACTGATAATAATTGAAAGCCTTTTGCCATGAAGCTTTCGGCTGTCTGTGGTCTCGTGCCATAATTTTTCATAAAAGTCAACATCCAAGGACAATGAAATATAGATCTGAAAAAGCCGACTGATCAGTTGAATTGAAAGTACTAGATTTTCGTTTATATATAATATATATATATATATATATATATATATATAGTATGATATATGGATGAACCATTATTGACATGATTGCTATAAGCTTTTACTGTCCATAGCAAAATAATAAATAAACATTTTTTACGCATATGATAAATTATTTTTCAGCTAGCTAGTATGACTACTAATCATTATAAAAATCGTTTCAGGAATTTGATGAGTAATAGATGTTCCTATTATTCAATAACAATTAATGATACAAAATCTATTGAATTGAGTACCATGCATTACATCCTCATTGTGCATTGAAGCCTCAAAATTCTCTCTAGAAATCATATAAAAAGGTTCTTATGAATGGACAAGATCGAAGAAGCCTATTTATAATAAGAGAATAAAATAAAAAAAATTTAAGCTTCTGTTAACTAATTTCAGACCTAAGTGCTCTGCCCTTTTAAAGATATAAATAAATATTTATATCATTTGCATATTTGGCATACTTGGATACATATCATAAGTTGACACTGGTAGTGAGCTAATATACCTACAAAGGCTTCCAACTATTTTTTCCTTCTTAACGTGGGACTAAATTCCTACTCAAAATAAACATTACAATCTGCACCAATAATCCCCCTAATTAGATTGCAATGCTGATTTAAGATATCTTTTTCACATGATAAATATTATGCATACAAGAGGCTACCTCTTAATTTAAACTTTCAATTTCTAATCAAGTTATAAATGTTCTTAGATTGAACCAAAACTTCTTGTACTATAATCAAAGATGCTACATACATAATACTTATCTTACTTATTCAAGTGGTGTATATGGTTATGTGCTAATCTTGATTTCATAAATATTTACAAGAGTAAACCCTAGACTACTTGTTGAGGCCGCATTGCTTCTACATTGTTATAGGTTGAGTTTCCTTTATATTCTGGTTACTATGAACATTTAATAATGATCAACTCCATTAAGAGCTTTAGCTCAACCTCTATTTTGTAGCAATCAATGCTAGTTATTATTTACTATAGGATAGGGCACCATAAAATATCTAGTGCATCATAGGTACATGATGGCAACTTGTTGTTACCTATTAAGCTTTAAAAATAGTTCTTACTAATTCAAAGTTGGGTTACCATTATTGATGCCTACTTAAGGGTTATAGCCCTATTTCACTCGATGTTTTTCTTACCAAATCTCTTAGTAGTGCTTTGGTTAGAGAATCAGACTAAATTATTTTCAAATTTACATAAACTATGGTAATTACACCACTTGAGATTAATTCTCAAATATACTCATATCTTAAGCTAATATGTTTAGACATTACTATATGATTTAGATATTGATCGTTACCTCACTATAACAGTATAAGGAAATAGCTTGTATTGGTTGTGACTACAACTCTATATCTAATAATAAATTTCTCAACCATCCTACTTTCCTGCTTGTAGCCGTCAAAGCTACAAACTCAGATTTTATAATTGAGTGCATGATGCAAGATTGTTTTTTGGATGCCCAACTAAATTGTATTACCTCCAAAAGTAAAAATTCAAACTGATATGGATTTATTACTACTAGCACTCGTAATCCAACTTGCATCCAAATAACCTTCTAACACAGTTGGGTAATCGGAATAAAATAAACCAAGTCCAATTGTTCATTTAAGATACCCCAAAATTCTATCAATGGCTTTCCAATGATCTACACTAGGTTTACTAGTATATCTTGATAGTTTACACACGACAAAAGTTGCATAAAGCCTCACACTATATATGCATGACATACATAATGCTTCCTATAGCACTAGCATATTCTAGTTGTGCAATTGTTCTACCATAATGTTTAGTCAATTTCATGCTTGAGTCATATGGAGTTTTAGCCTCTCTTGTGCCAAGATGTTTCAACTTATTTAATATTTTCTTTATGTAACAAGATTGATTGAATGCATATTCTTTATTATATCTGTTGACTTTGATACCCAAAATAATATCTACCTCATTTATATCTTTCATTTTGAATACTGAGGTTAGATACCTTTTGGTTTCATTTATCTCCAACATATTTGTACTAAAAATCAGCATATCATCAACGCAGAGATATATAATCACTCCAAAATCCTTAGAAAATTTGGAGTAATGCATTTATCAACATCATTATGCTTAAGAAGGTTGCTAAATCAAATTTCTCATGCTATTGTTTATAAGCTTGCCCATATAGTGACTAAATAAATTTGCACATTTTGTTTTCATTTTTAGGAAGTACAAATTCCTTTAGTTCTTCCATATATACTTCCTCATTTAAGTCACCATTTAAAGAGGTTGTTTTTAATATCCATTTGATGCATATGCAATTTGTAAATAGATGCCAAAGCTATAAGAACCCTAATGGATGTTATGCTAGCCATTGGAGCATAGGTATCAAAGTAATTCATGCCTTCCTTCTGTGGAAATTCTTTAACTATCAACCTTTTTTAAAAGTTTGTATAGAGCCATTTGTACTGTATTTTCTTCTAAATATCCATTTACATCCTATAGGGTTAGAACTTAGAGGAAATTCTACCAAGACCTAGATATTGATGGATATTATTGAGTCCATTTCATCATTTATAGCTTCCTTCCAGAAGGCTATATCTTCTTAAGATATTGTTTCATTGAATGGTTTTCAATCATTTTCTATATTTAGTAGAATGGATATTATGTTAAGTACTTTGGTTCTCTCTCCTTTGATAAGGGAGACTATAGATTCTAAAGAAATAAACATGACTTAAAAATTTTTCTTTCTTAATTCTTTGACTCCTTCTTGGTTCAATAAAACTATCATTTTCTTTTCTGTTGTTACTAGTGATAGTATTTAAGAGTTGCTATATTTTGTTTATCTTTATTAGGTTCATGGACAACAGAATCATACATGAATTTATTTTCAAAAAATTCAACATGTGCAAAGTCAACTATGATATTTGATTC
The DNA here is from genome assembly GCA_900491605.1 of Calamus simplicifolius. NCBI lineage: Eukaryota > Viridiplantae > Streptophyta > Magnoliopsida > Arecales > Arecaceae > Calamus > Calamus simplicifolius. Next base: position 120,550 of record UESW01004368.1, on the reverse strand, counting down.
TAAGTCGAAAAGTCTATGTGCTTTAGAATTTTGTGCATAGCCTACAAATACACTACTAATGTCATTTGATCCTAACTAATTAGTCTTTTGTGGGCTAGGAATTTTATAAAATGCAATGCATTAATCATACTTTAAAATAATTCAGATTTGATTTTCTACCATTCCAAAATTTATACTGTGAAACATGCATTTTCTTAGATGGAACACTATTAAGAATGTGACATGCAGTAAATAGAGCTTCAACCCCTAGATTAAAAGGTAATTTAGCATTTAAAAGCATAGAATGCAATATATCTACCAAAGCTCTACTTTTCTTTTAGCTAATCCATTTTGTTATAGTGTATAAAGGTTATTCTTTGATGAGTTATACCATTCTCTTTACAGAATTGATAGAATGCATTTGGAAAATATTATCCTCTCCGATCATTATAAAGCATTTTAATCTTTTTCTCCTTTTGATCTTCTACAATAGATTTATATTCTTTGAATTTCTCAAATGCTTCATCTTTTATTCTCATTAAATACACATATGTGAAATGAGAATGGTCAGCAATGAAGGTTATAAAATACCTTTTCCTCCCCTAATTAATTAAACTTTTAATTCATAAATATCAAAATCCACAAGTTCTAATAATTGTACGTTCCTTTCAGTGTTAGAAAATGACCTCTTAGTCATTTTTGCTTTAGTACAAATTCATATTTAACATTGTTATCATTTTGTTATAAATGTAACCATGCTTAGACATATATTTCAAAGATCTATAGTTTAAATGTCCTAATTTAGTATGCCACAAAGATAACATAGATTCAACAACATAAGCAAACACATTGTTCATTTCATTGATACTAAGTTTGAATGTACCATCATAGTATTATCTCTTTTCACCAAATATTCCATACTTAGTTACAATAACTTTATCAGACTTCAAAATAATCTCAAAGCCCTTCTTACACAGCAAATTAAAAGATGCAAGATTTTTTTCTAAGATTGGGGTCATGGAATACATTGATCAAAGTAAGTTTTTGCCTAGAAGTAAATTTCAATCCAATGGTTCCTTTGCCTAGCACTTCAGCAGAAACATGGTTTCCCATCAACACTTCTTCTAGTTCGTTTGATTCTTCGTAAGTCTTGAATTATGCCTTGCTATTTCATAAATGGATGGTTGTGCCTGAGTCAAGCCATCAATTTATAGACTTAGTTGTAATAACTCTATACAATTCAGTTATCATTTCTATATGCCTATTAGACACCATGGCCACTAATTTCTTAACTTCATTCTGAACCAAGTTTATCATATCAGAATTATTACAACTATTCTTTTTCAATGCATTCCTATATATGCATTCACAAATGTAATGCCCTTTCTTTTCATGGTGAAAGTGAGGCCTTTTCTTTTTCATAGAACTCAATTTCTTAAAAGTTTTCCTTTTCTTTTAGGCTTTCAAATCATTATGAGTCTCTCTAGAACCACTTTCAATAACATAATTCATTCTAGAATTTAGTAACAACGAATCATGAGAATGATGTTTAACCTCAATTTGAAGACGTGTTTAATCCTATTCTATAATAAAGCTCTCTAAAGAATGTAGAATTTTCTTCCTATATTCATTCCAGTAAGTGGAAGCTTTGATAGAATCGCCCCTATTTGAAGAAATTTAAAAATCTTAATCTTCAATTTACTAAGTTTGGAAACCAAAATTTGCAGCTTATGAACTCGATCCATTATTGGCATATCAACGGTCATCTTAAACTTAAAATAGTTCAACGCTAAAAATTTATCCATACATTTCTTCTCATTTTTGTATATTATCTCCAAGGCTGTCCAAATTTCTTGTGGCATTTTCAAATTTTTGTAAAGGTCAAACAGTCGATCAGTGAGGAATTTAGTATGTGTCCACAGAAAATAGGTTTATTTTCTTCAAAATTTTTCTTTTGGCCTTGAAACTTTTAGGATCATTCAGGGTTGGTTTGCTAACAGTTGCAAATTTGGATCAAGCATATAGTAGATCTTTAGAGTAGTGAAAAGAAACACCATCTTGTCCTTTCATCTTATATAATTCATGCAATCAAAATGATCTAGTTTGATGACATCCTGGTTCTGGAAATGAGCCTTCATACTTGAATTCAATTTTTTCTCTATGGGATATCACCTTTAGATTGTTGGAATAGTAGGTTAAAAAAGAAAGAAAGAATTAGCTTTGAGGCAAATTTGAAATACTTTCCTAAAAACAATATTGCCCCCACCATGATTGAATTAAGTACTAGGCAATTAAACCTCAGAATACAACGAAGCCCTAAAACTCTCTCTAGAAAACTTGTGAAAAGGTTCTTATGAATGTGGAAGAAGAAATCCATTTATAGTTGGTGAATAGTTATGAAAATTCAAATTCAAATTTTTAAAAAAACTAAAGCTTATGTTGACCAATTTCAAGCCCAAGTGCCCTTTCAAAGATATAAATAAATATTTATATTATTTGCACTTTTGGCAAAGTGATTGAGAGGCCAATGCATATAATTCATCTGTTGCTTTTGATGATTTAATAGATCAGAAATTTTCAATCTGTAAATCATAGTTGAAGAAAACTAAATTAGTAATTTTTTAAAAAAGTTTAGATTAATAGAAAATGAATAAAATGATTCAAATAATAATGACTTACTTTGTCTCTAAAGCAAAGAGGAAATTTAATTTCTTGTTTACAATCTAAGTTCCTGCTACCTTTAGCCCACAACAAGTTCGTGTACTCACTAAATATTGAACACAATAAAATTAGATAATAGTGTTTAATATGAAAAGAGAAATAAGTTTAGATAAAGTTTGACAAAATTTACTCCAAATACTTCTACATTTGAGGGCTAAAACTGTTAAGCACATACCACCCTGCCTTTAAACTAAGTTCTAAATCAAGCATTATAACATTCTTCTTTCCTAATGGTCGACCAACATGTTGAAACACACTTAATTGTCGTGTCGATTCATTCCCCCTATATCTTGATATCTTTCAGGTGTACAAAATTTACTCTCAATCCCTTTCAAGTACATTGAACAAAATGTTAAAGCTTCATTCATAATTTAATCCTCCGCAATTGAACCTTTTTGATGAGCTCGATTATGAACATACTGCTTGTACACTTTCATCATTCTTTTAAATGGATACATCCATCGTGTATGCACTAAAACCCCTAATAATGCTTCTCTTGGCAGATGTAACATCAAATGCACCATAAAGTCAAAAAAGGCAGGTGAAAATATTCGTTTCAGTTTGCATAACAAAAGAACCAATTGATGTTGAAAAGCCTCTAAGTCTTTAACAATTAACTTTCACAAATTTGTTGAAAGAACTTAGATAACTCAAAGAGGGCCTTACGAGTCTCCTTGTTCAAGAATGATCAAATCATAGCAGGTAATATTCTTTGAATAATGATATGATAATCATGAGACTTCAATCCATGTATCTTACCATCAGCTCACTCACATTCTTCGATAAATTTGCTGCAAAGTTATCTGAAAATCTTACTAACTTAATAAAATCAATAAATATCTTATGTTCTTCTTGTCACAATATGTAACTTGCTTGTGGCTTCTTCCACCAATTTCCATCTTTAAAAATGTATAATTCTCTTCTGATGTTTAAATCTTCAAGATCAAGTCTTACTTTGGTTGTAACTTTAGACTTACAATCGATGCTCAATAAAGTTCCTAATAAGCTGTTATACACATTTTTTTCAATATGCATAACATCTAAATTGTGTCTACATAATAGATTGTGCCAATATGGTAATTCATAAAGAATACTCTTCTTAGTTCAGTTCAACTTGATAGAAGACCGTGCAAATTTTATGCTCCTAAAATTCTTATGCTTTTCTGATATCTTCTCTGGTAACTTTTCTAATTATCTTAACAATATGGTAATTGTCTTTCCTAATATAAAGATATAAAAATAAATCAACCAAATAACTATATTTATACTAAACAAATTTATATAAAAGATATAGTTATTTCTTATTGAATTTGAATGATTCAATCATCTAAATAAAATAAGTCAAAAAATTCTAAACAATGATTCAATCATCTAAAATTTTGGACTAGTAATAAAAAAACAAAAAAATACCAACAAACACATGATTTACAAAATAAAATTTTGACATAACAATGATTCAATCATCTAAACAATTATCTAATTTATCATACTATATCAAAAATTCTAAGTATAGCAGTCATTTAAGTATAATAATTGTTCAATAGGACTTCTAAGTTTAATAGTTTACCTCCAATAACAAATTAACAGTAGTCAAAAATCATCACTAATTCTTTAAAACAATAAAAGTTTTCCTACTGAACCCACTAAAATCTAATTCAAAACAATAAAATCAATCAGTATTAAAATCATGAAACAGGGAAAGCAAGCCTTCAATAACTGAATAGGAGTTCATATCTGTTTCATATCCTTAATGTTTCTAATACACAGTATTCATATATTTTGGGAGCACCATAAGCTAACAACAGCTTCGGTGCTAATGTTTCCTGCATCCCTGTGCATGTGAGAATAAGTAGATTTTGGGAGAGGATTAGTCTAAAACTTCTGTCACTGGGACCAATCTATCCAATGTTTTTCAAGTCACAGCAATGTGAACAACAGCCTAATGTGTTTGCTTCAAGATGTAGAATGTTACAGTTTTAGAGAGCTATCATTATTCTTGGTTATCCTAATCAAATCAATTGAAGTTGCAATGTTTCAGTGTAACCATATATACCGTGCCAACATTTGATCAGCACAATAAGAATAATGTAAACTAAATCAAAAGAAGCTTACCAAAATACATCATGCATCCCTTACTCATCATGTTTGCAAATGAAAAAAGAGAGTGTAGCATAGACTTCAATCACTGAATCCCATTGGATGCTCCACTAAGATGCAAGTAGATTATTTCATTTTCAAGCCAATGTTACTTGTAAGAACTATTTTTGAATCAGTACTAGTATTTCACCATTTATTCATGAAGGAATGAACAGAATCTTTCCCATAAACGATAATAAAATATGATTTCAAATGATATATATATATATATTACAGAGTAACAAAATAGACTAAAACGAAGATAGCATTGCTCACCTTAGATTAAAATTTAAGGACTTTTTTAGATGTTAAAAACAAATTATTACTGAATAAAATAGCTGAGATGTTTGAGAAATTGGAAGGGCTTTGGACCTCAATGTCTTAATTCTTTATGCTCAACTCTTCAAAGAAAAAACAAATAAAACAAAGCACAAATAAATTGAAGGTGAAAGACAAAAGCAACAGAATAGACATGTTGAAATGAAAAACATAGAAAAGAACTCTTGAACCCCTGTATGCTCCAGGAAAGCTCTGCTTGGCGATTGCAAATACTTACCAAAAAATTTCATGAAAATGCGAACAAAAAAGTTTAGGTTGCAAGATACGTTGTATGTCATAGCACGAGGAAGAGGCTTTACAATGGTGTATCTACTGAAAACTCGTTGGAGTAACTGCAAGAATGAGAAAGCATCCCATCAAAATATCAAAAATTATTAACACAATTTGACATCATTCATACAAACAATCTGAACAAGAGCCAGATTTTTCAAACTTGCCAGGACATGTACTGTTTCCATGCATCTACGCAAAGACCCTGGATACTTCGACAGCTTCAAAGCTTCTCCACGTGATATTACATATTCTGACATAATCCCAGAGGCTTAGTCACATGCTCCAATATGTTTACTAAACCGGTAACATTGTGGTCCAGAGTATACAAATTTGAGTCAGCCAACCAATGAATTAACCAACATGCCACCGTCCAAGCTTGAAGTAAGTACACTGATGGCACATGTTTATGCTTTTCAACCATCTAAGACCATATCCCTTATGCTAGATCTTAGTCAGACCATTTTTGACAACTTCCACCAAATTATAGAAGAACTTACCTTATTGCGTACAGACCCTCAAAAAAAAAAAACCCCCAACCTGATATAAATGCACCCCACACAGACAGGGTGATCAGCAAACCCTTGGCAAGAACTCAGACAGACATTTGATACAACCAGGAGGTTCAGGAACAATTAGAACCACTGCGCTCCCAGACAGACCATCCAAATTTTAAATAGTCAGTTCTAAAGAACAATAAGCCAATCTAAGCCTTCTAAAAAGCCCATGATGGAACCAAATTGACTGATGCGACTCCTGTAATTAGATATGTCTCTTTTCTTGGTACCAAGTTTCACAAAGAAGAAAAGGTCTATAAAAATAAGGTTTAGATTGAAATTAAGTGCCCAATGAATGATACCATGAATTGCTGCCAAGTAACAAACATAAATTAGAAATGCACAATGGTGGATATAAGATCTTAGCTTTATGAAATAGTATAATTATGGCATGCTTTAGTGACAAAATATTCATAGTATGCAATATCAACTCAAAGCATCAATTTCTTGAAAAGAAAGAGATGAGAAGTGGATCACTACTAGAGCTACAAAACCAGCTATCATCAAAATTGGCCATGTCACGCCTCATACCCAATATTGGATCTAGAGGTGGCAACCCGCCACATGCCTGGCATGCAAGGCGTCCTAAAATATAACACTTAATACAAGAAGGAGTAATAACTATATATCATCCCAATTCAAAGCATTCTTAATACAAACCATAATCATATGTTTTAGGCTACATGCCAAAATACATAAATCAATGGGGTTACAACAAAGTGTTGGATCTAAGTTACTATGATAGCTGCTCCAACTACCCCATATCCCCATCTTCAGTTCTATGGCTCTGAAAAACATTGTGAGATTTAAATGAGCTCACACTCAATAAGTAAGCCAACTATAATATAATATAATCATTTCAAGCTTTTATTAACTCAAATTTTTCATAATAAACATCTATCAAGCTTCCATAGTTCAAATACATTTTACCATGTTATCAAAACATGCATTCATATGCTCAAAATAATTTTGGAAGCGAATGCTATATAACATTTCAAGAATAAATAATTTCAAAACAAAACCACTATGCCACTATAAATAGCATGTAAAAATTCATTTTATACAAATGTCCCACGGCCACATACTATGTCCTCATAAACAGAACACCCTCTCGGGTGTAACACCCCCCTCAGGTGTAACCTCCATAAATATCCCTTAGGAGTTAGGGTCTTGGAACCAACGTCATGAACTCACATCATATCATATCCTGCTACAGCATACCCCCCTAAGAGTGTGTGTCCTCACATATTTCCTTTATGGATGTGGGTCCCGATGCCATGTGGCATAATATTACCATATCCTGTCACAGCACACCTCATGCATTTGTGTTCTCCATATACCCCCTATGGAGTTGGGTCCCGGTGTCAAATGAGTCATGCAACATATCACATCACATCATATCATATCATAGCGGACCATGGTGGGACATATTATCATATACACAAAGTATCATTTTCATATCACATTTGCCAAATAGCATGTATCGTTGTAAAAATGCAATCCATATACTTTTCACAATTACAGTGATTTAAATATTTCAAATACACATGTATATTTATAAAATCTTTGGTAATTTCAAATAATGCCAATTGATTAGTTGTCTGCATAGGTACCAAATTATTTATAAATATAATAAATAATAAAACGATCATAGTAAATGCTCACTTGCAAATAAGAGTACCAAATTTATTTTCTATTTTTCAAATAATGCATTTTGTATAAGTATAGCATTTAAATACATAATTTTTATATTTTAATAATTCATAAAAATATGATAAATGGCTTACTTATCTCCTGGCGCTAATCCAAAAATATAATTCAGCTATTTAGGCACCTGGGTACCTACAGCATCAATTTTTTAATTTTTAGTCTCTATAATCAATATATGAAAATGACTTCTAAACTCTACCCAGTTTAATCTTGGGGCTAACTTGGGGCTTGAATATTTTCCAATATATAAGCCCAAATAAAAAAATAAAAAAATTTCAAGAAACTAGGATTAACACATGAAAAGGTGGAGCCAACTCCAACCTGAGATACAGAGAAATCCAGAAGCCGGAGTCGACACATGGATTTCGGGAGCTGACTCTAACATGAGTTACAGAGACTGTGTTTTTTGGAGCAATTCTCGGAGCCGACACATCAGAATTCAGGAGCCGACTCCAGTCAGCGGGGAGTCGACACTTTGCAAAGTTGGAGCCGACTCTACATCAAATCAATTTTTACTATTTATGTAAATACGATCTGGAGCTGACACATGAAAAGTTGGAGCCAACTCCAACCTGACAAGGATGATTTTCAAAAGTACCAAATCGGATTCTAACGGATATATTTTCTCACCTAACTCTCAACGGATACATTTCTTTGCATAAGGAAGGATCCAAGGTACTTTGTAATAGCTATTTCTCACCTAATCTCAGATTAAGACTCTATAAAAAGGGGATTCAACCGTTTGAAAAGAAGAGCAAAAAAAGGACTGAAAAATCGAGAAAAATACTCAGTGAAAAAGAGAGAAATTTCAAAGAAAAATCTCAGAGTCCCTGCCTATCATCTAAAGAGAGATTCAAAATAAATCCAAAGCCTTCAAAGATCAAAATGTGAAGAATTTCATCCGATTTGAAGAAGAGGAGCTAGAGCCTTAAATCTTCAACTTTTCTTCAACGAGCCTCATTCAAGATTCAGAGTTTAAATCCAGTTAGCTCATTTAGAAGAAGAAAGGAAAAGAAGAAAAGAAGAAAAGCCCAACCTCAAATCACTTCAAATAGGATTTTTTAATCTTGTTTATTTATATTGCTTATTTGCTCATTTAAGGAGCTTTCCATTGTTGCAAACATTAATTTGAATTTGTGTTTACTAATTCAATCAGGGGGATTGAATTAGTTGAGGTAGTTTACTTGGGAACAAGCTAGTTTAGCTTGGGTTTGGGTTTTGTGCTGGTAAACCCGTGAAAACCGGCTGAATTCGTTGTGACCTCATATAAAACAACAAGTTGGAGTTGTGAGTTTGCAAAACAACTCAACTGTAATCAGTGGATTATAGTGTGGATCCAAGAGTTGCTTGGGAGTGGACGTAGGTGTGGGATACATCGAACCACTATAAATCTTTGTGTGTTAGTCGTGCTCTTGTCTCTATCTCTCTCTCTTATTGTGCTTTAAATTATTGCTTCACTTCACTAGCACATTTAATCCTTGTGAAATTTGGTTTTAAGTTTTAAAGTGTTAAATTTTTTTAAAGAACCCAATTCATCCCCCCTCTTGGGTTTCCATCTAGGCCAACAATTGATATTAGAGCTTGTGCTCATTTTTATTTGATCTAACGATCAAGAGTTAAAGATTCAAATGGCAACACAAGCTGGATCATCTTTTGCTGAAGGTCAATCCACTAATAGGCCACCTTTGTTTAATGGCTCTAATTATTCATATTGGAAAGCAAAAATGATGATTTTCATTCAAGCTTTATATTATGAATTATGGAGTGTCATAACAAATGGACCTAGTACACCCACACATTGTAGATGATTCAATAGTTCCTAAGCCCAAAAGGGATTGGAATGAGAACGATAAAAAAATGGCTCAGCTCAATGCAAAAGCATGAATGTTTTATATTGTTTTTTGGATGCAAATAAATTCAATAGAATATCTACTTGCATTTCAGCCAAAGAAATTTGGGATAGACTAGAAGTTACCCATGAGGATACTAATCAAGTAAATGAATCCAAAATTAACATTCTAGTGCACAAGTATGAATTATTTAGCATGGAATAAACTGAATCAATCACATGCATGTACACTAGATTCACTGATATTGTTAATGGTTTGAAAAGTCTTGGTAAGACTTATACTAACTCTAAATTGGTGCGCAAAATTCTTAGATCTCTTCCAAGATCATGGGAAGCGAAAGTAACTGCAATCCAAGAAGCCAAAGACTTAAACATTCTACCTTTGGAGGAGCTCCTTGGATTCTTGATGACCCATGAATTGACAATGAAACAACGTTAAGAGGAAGAGGTGAAAAAGAAAAGAACCATTGCTCTTAAGGCTGCAGAAAAGAAAATAAGCAGTAGTTAGGAAGAAGAAGAAGATGATGAGACAGCTCTCCTAGCCAAGAAATTTAAGAAATTTATGCAAAGAAGGAGACCCTTCCACAAGAGAAAGTTTGGAATAAAAATGAAAGGAGAAAGAGAAAAAGAAAGGGATAAAGACAAAGAAAAAGAACCCTTGACATGTTATGAATGTAAGAAGCTAGGGCATTTTCGATCTGAATGTCTTCAACTAAAGAAGGGTTACAAAAAGAAAAAGAAGGCCTATGTTACAACTTGGAGTGATAGTGAAGAGTCTTCATCTGAAGAAGAACAAAAAGAGGTTGCAAACATATGCTTCATGGCAAACAAAGAAAATGAGGTAAGTACTGAAACCTCTAATGATGATTTTATATTTGATGAATTGTATGATGCATTTAATGAATTAGTTAGTGATTTTAAGGTTTTGAGAATGAAAAACAAATCCTTGAAAACTAAAAACCTAAATCTTCTCAAAGAGAAAAATGAACTAATTTTTAAGGTTAAAAATCTAAAATCTGAAAATAAAAATATTTTAAAAGAAAAAGAATCAATTTCTAAGAAAATCTTGATTTGAAGAAAGAAATTGATAAACATAAAATTATAGTTGATAAATTTACATATAGCTCAGAAAAATTAAAATTTACTTTTAAGTAATCAAAGAGCTATATTTGATAAAGCTGGATTAGGATATAGACCTCACATGAAACAAAAATTTGTAAATAATTTCTTTGTGAAGAAAAATGATGTTTCATGTTGTTGTTGTAACAAAAAAGGACATAAATCTTATGAATGCAATTTTAGAAAAACTAAAAAGAATTTAAATATTAAAGGCAAGAAAATATGGGTTTCAAAAGGAATAATCTTTATTGCTACTAACCATGAAGGACCCAAGAAAGCTTGGGTACCTAAACATAAGATTTGATTATCTTGTAGGAGTGTCTTGCGGCCAAAGGATCAAAATGAAAGTGGTATCTTGATAATGGCTGCTCAAGACATATGACGGGTGACAAGGATCAATTCATCACCCTTGATAAAAGAGGAGGAGTTGTTACTTTTGAAGATAATGGCAAAGGCCAAATTATGGGATTTGGTAAAATTCAAATAACTCCATCCACTTTTATAGAAAATGTTTTATATGTTGTTGGTTTAAAGCATAATCTAATTAGCATTAGCCAATTATGTGATAAAGGTTTTAAAGTTTCTTTTGAAGCTTCTATTTGCACTGTTTCTAATCTCATAGACAATAGTATTATATTTATTGGTAATAGAAATGACAATGTGTACTTAATTGATCTAGATAATTTGTCTACTAGTAACAATTGCTTAATTGCTGATAATGCTAAAGTAAATGAGATTGGATGGCTATGGCATCGTAAATTAGGTCATGCAAGCACACACCTAATTTCAAAATTAATCAAAATGGATTTAGTTAAAAGACTTTCAAAACTAGATTTTGAAAATAACAGAATTTGTGATGCATGTCAATTTGGAAAACAAACTAGAAATTCTTTCAAATCTAAAAATATTATTTCAACTACTAGGCCACTTAAACTACTTCATATGGTCTTATAATAGTAGATGATTACTCTAGATATACTTGGGTTTTATTTTTGGCTCACAAAGATGAGACTTTCTCGATATTCCTGAAATTCTTTAAGAAAGTCACAAATGAGAAAAATAACACCATAGTGTCTCTTAGAAGTGATCATGGCACAGAATTTAAAAATCATCAATTTAAAAATTTTTGTATTGAAAATGGCATTCATCATAATTTTTTTGCACCTAGAAAACCACAACAAAACCGAGTTGTAGAAAGGAAAAATAGAACATTAGAAGATATGGCCCGTACCATACTATGTGAAAGCCAACTCCCAAAGTACTTCTGGACGGAAGCTATTAACACAGCATGTTACATCCTTAATTAGAGATTTAATTAGGCCAATTCTTAAGAAATCTCCTTATGAACTATGGCATAATAGGAAACCTAACATTAATTATTTTCATGCATTTGGTTGTAGATATTTTATTCATAATAATGGTAAGGATAATCTTGAGAAATTTGATGCCAAATATGATGAAGGTATATTTTTAGGCTATTCAACATCTAGTAAAGCATATAGAGTATTTAACAAGAAATATTTAATTATAGAAGAATCAATTCATGTAGTATTTGATGAATCTTTAGCATCAAGTTCTTAAAAAATTGATGATGAGGAAGATACAATTTTGTTTGAAAGAGATATTGAAAAATTGAATATATATGTATCTTCAGACCATGAACAAGAAGCTAAAGATGATGACTCACCTAGAAATGATGTTATTGATACTACTCGTAATGATGAAGATCTACCTAGAGATTAGAGATATGCTTATGGTCATCCTAAGGATTTAATCATAGGTGATCCATCTTAAGGAGTAAGAACTAGATCATCAATGAGGAACATCAATAATCATTTTGCATTTGTGTCTCATATAGAACCCAAAACTATTGAAGAAGCTGAAAAAAATAATAATTGGATGTTAGCTATCCAAGAGAAATTAAATCAATTTACTAGAAATAATGTATGGTCCTTAGTTGATAGACCCAAAGGTCATTCTGTGATAGGACCTAAATGAGTATTTAGAAATAAATTAGATGAAAATAACATAGTAATTAGAAATAAAGCTAGATTAGTTGCAAAAGAATATAATCAAGAAGAAGGAATTGATTTTGATGAAACTTTTGCACCTGTAGCTAGATTAGAAGCAATTAGACTATTACTTGCATTTGCATGTCATATGAACATTAATTTATTTCAAATGGATGTTAAAAGTGTATTTTTGAATGGTTTTATAAATAAGAAAGTTTTTGTAGAACAACCTCCAGGTTTTGAAGATCATGAATTTTCAAAAATTACACAAAGTACTATATGGTTTAAAACAAGCACCTAGAGCTTGGTATGATAGATTAAGCAAATTTCTTATTGAAAATAATTTTTCTAGAGAAAATGTTGATAAAACCCTTTTTTTAAAAAGAAAAGATAAAGATTTATTGGTAGTACAAATTTATTTAGATGATATTATATTCGGTGCTACTAACAATCTTTTGTGTCAAGAATTTGCTAAGTTAATGCAGGTGAATTTGAGATGAGCATGATGGGAGAACTCAACTTCTTCCTTGGACTCCAAATCAAACAAGAAAGAGAAGGAATTTTCATCAACCAAATAAAGTACACAAAAGAAATTCTCTAGAAGTTTGGTATGGAATAAGTCAAACCTCTCGAAATACCAATGAGTCCTTCATGCAAGTTAGATAAAGATGAAGATGATAAGCCTGTTGATCAAAAATGTTACAGAGGTATGATCGGTTCACTACTTTATTTAATAACAAGTAGATCAGATATCATGTTTGCAGTATGTTTATGTGCACGATATCAATCTGAACCTAAAGAATCTCGCTTAATTGCAGTAAAAAGAATACTTAGATATCTAAATGGAACTAAAAATGTAAGATTATGGTACTCTAGAGACTCAATATTAAATTTGATTGCATATTCTAATTCTGATTATGCTGGTTATAAATTAGATAGAAAGAGTACAACTAGTGCATGCCAATTTTTAGGAAGTAATTTAATCTCCTGGTTTAGCAAAAAATAAAATTCAGTTGCATTATCAACTGCTGAAGCTGAATATGTTGCAGCTGGAAGTTGATGTGCTCAAACCTTTGGATTGAGTGACAACTTGAAGATTATGGTATAACACTTGATAAGATACCAATTAGATGTGATAACACTAGTGCAATCAATTTGACTAAAAATACAATCCAACATTCAAGAACTAAATACATTGAAATTAGATATCATTTTATTAGAGAACATGTAGCTAATAATGACATTTGTCTTGATTATGTTTGTACTGATGAACAATTAGATGACATTTTTATAAAACCCCTAAGTGAAGAAAGATTTTGTTATCTTAGAGGAGAATTAGGAGTTTGTAATCCATTGGAATGAATTTTAAATCTCCTAGGAATGATTATCTAGAATTCAATCATTTTTCCTAATTTTTTTATAATTTTAAGGATGATTTATCTAGATATTTGAACCCCTTGATTCATCACATTCCAAAGTTGATTTAGCCAAAACTTGATGTCAATCTGGACAAGTTTCAGATCCTTTGAAACTCTTTTTTTTTTTTTTTGAAACTGTCTTGGAGCCGACTCCTCTGGTATCGGAGTCGACTCCAGTTTTGTCTGAGACTTTGGAGCCGACACCTACTTTTTCAGAGTCAACTCCACTTCGAGCGCTGACTGTGTTAGCGATCTGGAGCCGACACCTCGCTTTGCGGGAGTCGACTCTAAGTGGTCCCAGGTTGACTTATTTAGGGCAGAGTTGACTCCTCTTTCATTTCAATCAACTCCTAACTCTTTCAAACTCTCTCCAACTCTTTTCAAAACCCAAAATCTCTCAAATTAACCACTCCTTAGCACTCAATGGCACCCAAACGTAGGGGATCCGTGTTTGGTGGAGCGGTGACAACCGGGAAACAAACCGTGAGGCGTCCGGCAAGGCAGCCTTTGCTGAGTTCTTCGTCCTCTTTGTCGGCATCCACACCGAGCGCTATTTCACCTCAAATCGATACCCTTGCTGGCTGAGTGATTACTATGGGCAGAAAGGTAGATTTTCATTTCTTTGAGGAAGAGGGTTTCTCGATTGGATGGCAATTAAAAGAACTAGGTTGGGATAAAGTGTGTTCTCTTGATTTACTCACTTACCCGCCTTAGTCAAAGAATTTTATTTCAATCTTTTAAGAGGAGATGGAGGTATAGTAAGTTTTGTTAGAGGGAAAAGGATTCATCTAACCTAGGAGATTCTAAGAAACCTTTTAGGGATTCCTGTTACTGGACTTATTGCAAATATTCATAGTGAGAGATCATGTGCATTGTCAAGAATGCTGGGAAGGGAGGTCACTGAATTTGAAGAAGTTAGGGCAAACCAGTTGCCCCTTGAGTTAAGGTTACTTCACAATATTTGTGGTTGAATTTTGTTTCCCAAGACCGGCAGATTTGAGTATGTCTCGAGCGAGACATTGTAATAATGGATAGTGTTCTAACAGGACAGCAAATTAATTTAGCTGGTATGATGATTTGGTACATGGCTAAGGCCGGGAACAAGAAGAGATCCACTTTACCTTATGGCATGGTTTTGACATTAGCATTCCAAAGCCAAGGTGTAATCATTTCAGACAATGAACCCAAGAAGAACTTAAGGCACACTGATTATTATAGTTTAGCAACTGTGCATTGGATGGGATTTGTGAAGGTAGATGGAAATTGGGAAAGGAAAAGACACTTGGATGAAAGGGCAGCTAAAGTTGGAGCTACGACACCTGGTCCATCAGAGGAAGGACCTTCTATGAGACATATTTCGCCAGGACCTAGTAGCCCAGCACCTTCAGCAGCATCTGCACCTGCATCTGTTTCTGCTCCTTCATTTGGTTTTTCTGATGCTCAGTTGGTTCAATTAAAGGAACTCTTTCTAAGTCATAAAGAAGAAATGAAGATTGAGCTAGATAGTAGTCTTATGAGCTTAACGGAGATGTTCTGTTCCTTGGAAGATAGAGTAAGCAAGATTGAATCATCCTTTGGATCTTCTTTAGAAGCCTTGAAGACTGATCTTATGCACATATTTGAGAAGATCAAGGACATTGAAGGAGATTCTGATACTTACTCAAAGTGCAATGCAGAGTTACAAGAGAAAATTATGGTTGCATCTGCATTTATTGATAGAAGACTGAATGAATTTATCAAGATCCAAA
Source organism: Calamus simplicifolius (assembly GCA_900491605.1). Lineage (NCBI taxonomy): Eukaryota > Viridiplantae > Streptophyta > Magnoliopsida > Arecales > Arecaceae > Calamus > Calamus simplicifolius. Next base: position 104,692 of record UESW01004368.1, on the reverse strand, counting down.
GTGAAGGAATGGGAAAGATCTTAGAAGAGCTCAAAAGACTTCTTAGATTTTGATTAGGTTTTGATGTTTGTTTTACATTTTGATGTACTTACTCTTTAAAGTTTAGTTTGTATTTTTGATGTAATGAAGTATTTATCTTTATGAATGATGTAATGGAGTTTTGAGTATTCAATGAATATCATACTTGAATTTTGATAATTGACTTGGACTTTGTTTTGAACTTTGAATTTGATTCCTATGATTGATGTTAATTTAAGTCTTAATGCACCTTCTAAACCTTTTTGTTGATTACAAAAAAGGGAGAGAAGAGATTCTTGTATATGCATAAAAATAATGAGAGAAGAGATACTTATATGCATAGTCAATTAATGAAAGAATGGTACTTATATAATACTATATATGCATAGTCAATTAATGAAAGAATGGTACTTATATGCATGTTAAATAGAATTAATATCACATGGAATTAAGATATGCATAAAAGCTTCAATGAACTTAACATATGCACACACATAGGGGGAGCTACCACATTGAGGGGGAGCTTAACCTTAAATGAAAATACTTTGACAATTATGCATATACTCAATGTTTTTGTCATCATCAAAAATGAAGAGATTATTGGGAAAATTATTGAGAAATTATTTATCCAATTATTGATTTTAATGATTAACAAAAGCCATGAGTATATTCATTGTTTCTGATAGATTTGATAAGTATTTCAGGAATTAAGATTGGTTATTTATTCAAATGGCACTTATAAATCAGTTTTGAACCAAGTTTCAATGGAATTTATTTAAGTTCAGAACTTGGAGCCGACACCTAGAACCATTAGAGCCGACTCCAGAGTATATCAGAGCAGTTATATATTTTCAGCATGGTCCGGAGTCGACACCTAGAGTTTCGGAGCTGACACCTGAGGTTTCGGAGCCGACACATGAAAAGGTGGAGCCGACTCCAACCTGAGATACAGAGAAATCATTTTCTACTTCAGAAGCCGGAGTTGACACATGGATTTCGGGAGCCGACTCTAACCTGAGTTACAGAGACTGTGTTTTTCAGAGCAATTCTTAGAGCTGACACATCATAATTCGGAAGCCCACTCCAGTCAGCGGGGAGTCGACACTTTGCCAAGTCAGAGCTGACTCTACATCAAATCAATTTTTTCTATTTATGAAAACATGATCTGGAGCCGACACATGAAAAGTTGGAGCTGACTCCAACCTGACAAGGACGATTTTCAAAAGCGCCAGATCGGATTCTAGCGGATATATTTTCTCATCTAACTCTCAACGGATACATTTCTTTGCGTAAGGAAGGATCTAAGGTACTTTGTAACGGCTATTTCTCACCTAATCTTAGATTAAGACTCTATAAAAAGGGGATTCGATCGTTTGAAAAGAAGAGCGAAAAAAGGGACTAAAAAATCAAGAAAAATACTCAGTGAAAAAAAGAGAAATTTCAAAGAGAAATCTGAGTCCCAGCCTATCATCTAAAGAGATATTCAAAAGAAATCCAAAGCCTTCAAAGATCAAAATCTGAAGGATTTCATCTGATTTGAAGAAGAGGAGCTAGAGCCCTAAATCTTCAACTTTCTTCAACGAGCCTCATTCAAGATTTAGAGTTCAAATCCAGTTAGCTCATTCAGAAGAAGAAAGGAAAAGAAGAAAAGCCCAACCTCAAATCGCTTCAAGCAGGCTTTTTTAATCTTGTTTATTTATATTACTTATTTGCTCATTTAAGGAGCTTTCCATTGTTGCAAACATTAATTTGAATTTGTGTTTACTAATTCAATCAGGGGGATTGAATTAGTTGAGGTAGTTTACCTTGGGAACAAGCTAGTTTAACTTGGGTTTGGGTTTTGTGTTGGTGAACCTATAAAAACTGGCTGGGTTCGTTGTGACCCCATGTAAAACAACAAGTTGGAGTTGTGAGCTTGTAAAACAACTCAACTATTATCAGTGGATTATAGTGTGGACCCAAGAGTTGCTTGGGTGGACGTAGGTGTGGGATACACCGAACCACTATAAATCTTTGTATGTTTGTCGTGCTCTTGTCTCTATCTCTTTCTCTTATTGTGCTTTAAATTATTGCTTCACTTCACTAGCACACTTAATCCTTGTGAAGTGTTAAATTTTTTAAAGAACCCAATTCACTCCCCCTCTTGGGTTGCCATCTGGGCCAACATATGTACACATCACATGCCTCTCCATATAGATAATGCCACCAAATCTTTAAGGCAAAAATCACGGCGGCCAACTCCAGGTCATGGGTAGGATAATTTTTCTTATATGGCTTTAGCTATCTAGAGGTATAAGTTATTACCTTCTCATTTTGCATCAGAACACATCCCAATTCCTTCCGAGAAGCATCTGCTTATAGGGTGAATCCTCCAGATCCTAACAGAAGGGTAAGGACGGGGGCTAATATTAGGCATTGCTTCGGCTCCTAAAAACTTCTCTCACACTCCTCAGTCTAGTCAAACTTCGCTTGCTTTTGGATCAAGCGAGTCAGGGGTAGAGCAATGCAAGAGAAGCCCTCCATGAATCTGCGATAATATCCAGCCAGCCCCACGAAGCTTCTTACTTTGGATACATTGGAAGGCCGACTCCAGTTTACAACTGCCTCAATCTTCTTCGGGTCCACAGATATGCCATCTTTAGATATTATATGACCCAAGAAGGATACTTGGCTCAACCAGAAGTCACACTTCTGCAGCTTGGCATAAATCTTCTTCTCCCGAAGAGTTTACAGAACAATCCTCAGGTGGTCCACATGCTCCTTTTGGCTTTTAGAATACACCAGGATGTCATCAATGAATACCATATAAACTGGTCCAAGTATGGCTTAAAGATTCTGTTCATCAATGATGCAGGGCGATATTCAAAACGCCTGCAACTCAAGAACGATCTAATCTGTGAGAAAAGAATTCGTCTAGGTTTGGTTCGAATCTTGACAAGAAAAGGGGAAAATTTCAAATTTTGATCACTCACAATCCAAAATTTAAAGGAAGAGCAATTGAATTTTCAATTCAATTGTTTTGAATCAGAAAAAGAAAACATTCATCTCCATTCAAGAGAAAAAAAAAGGAAATCTAAAATAGCGTCTTTCTTCTCTGCCTTTGACGGCCGTCCAAAACCAACCTAAATAAAAGAGATAAAACCCTAACATCATAAGTTTAGTTAAAAATTACAACTATGCCATTAAAAGCGAAAATAGGCCCAAAACTCCTATCAGACGAGCCCGGATGGCCAAAATCCACAGCAGCTCATCACCAAAGGCAATGACTTTGAATCAGCAGTTCGTTTCCATGTGACCAGCCAAGTTTGGGCCCAGTCCGACACAGTAGCTGACCGGATTCGATTGACCCAAAGTGTCAAAACGAAGTCGGGTCAATTCCGTACACTCGGCCCAAACATGGAATTTCAAGCCCGTTTGTTCTGCAACCTCTTGGATCTTCGTAGACTACCTGGCGTGGGCTTCCCTGAAGTGGCCTGCTGACTCTGGGTTGCTGGTACAGGAACATCTAAGGACTGGTTCGACTGACCCAAACTCTGGTCTGAACTGATGTCCTCATCACTCTCCCCTTCCTCTGAAAAGCTTGACCTCAAGCTCGAATTCTCTCCTGCATAAGGGGTCAGATGCCGAATGTTGAACACATCCGAAATGAAGACATCATCTGGTAACTCAACCCGATAGGCATTGTCACCAAATTTCTCCAATACCTGGCATGGACCTATCTTCTTCGGCTTGAGCTTCGTTAAAGCTCCCTGTGGATACCGCTCCCTCGGTAAGTAAACCCATACCAAATCGCCCACTTCAAAGGACTGTTGCCGACGCTGCTGATCAGCTTTCGCCTTGTATTTGGCGTAAGTCTGCTCCAATTTGGCTCTAACAGTCGCATGTATCTCCTGCAAGTCAGACACTCTATCTTCGACCTTCTGACTCACCTTCTCTGGCATCTCAACTGGCAGAACATCCAAAGGACCTCTTGGCAAGAACCCAAACAGTATCTGAAACGGAGCAAACCCTGTAGAACGGTTCACTGAAGAGTTGAACTCAAACTCAATCTTCGGCAAACACAAATCCCAGCTCCTGAATTCATGCACATTTGCCCGCAACAGATTACCCAAGCTACGGTTGACAACTTCAGTCTGTCCATCCGTCTGAGGATGATAAGGACTGCTGAATTTCAACTTTGTGCCCAACTTCTTCCACAGCTCTCGCCAGAAGTGTCCCATAAACTTGCTGTCCCTGTCTGACACTATGGATGCCGGTATACCAAAATGCCGAACCACTGAAGCAAAATATAAGTCAGCAACCTTTGACGCATCAAAAGTGGTTTTGCATGGCAAGAAACATGCCACCTTACTGAACCGATCCACAATCACCATAATCGAATCCAGTCCCCTTGCTGTCCGCGGCAATCCTACAACAAAGTCCATAGAAACATCTCGCCATGGTGCCTCTGGGATAGGTAAAGGCGTGTACATACCTTGGTTCGTGTCTGTCCCCTTCGACTCTTGACACAACCTGCACCTCTTCACAAAAGCCTTGACATCTCGGTCAAGACCAGGCCAATAAAACCGCTGCCGAATCAACCAGGCTGTTTTATCCCTTCCGAAGTGACCCTGGTTATGCAGTTCCTGGATGATCAACACACGAAGAGACGTATCAGGAACACATAAGCAGTTACCTCGAAACAAATATCCATCATGGAGAACGAAATCAGTTCGCTCCCCCGCCTCAATTTTGGCCAAAATCCCCTTGAAGTGCTCATCCACACGAATGTCCTCCCTTACACTCTCAAAGCCGAGAGTGTACACATGCATAGCGCCAATCAACAAGCTCCGCCTACTCAAAGCATCAGCCACTCTATTCAGCGTACCAGACTTGTGCTTGATGCTGAAAGTGTATTCCTGCAAGGCACTCACCCACTTCGCATGCCTTGAACTCAGTTTATGCTGACCCTGTAAAAACTTCAGCGCCTGATGGTCTGAATACAGTACAAACTCCCGCTGAATCAAGTAGTGGCGCCAATGCTGCAAGGATCTCACAATGGCGTACAATTCCAGATCATAAACCGAGTAAGCCAGTTTAGCTCCTCCCAGCTTCTCACTGAAGTATGCGACTGGTCTTCCTTCCTGGTTAAGCACTGCCCCAATTCCAGTCTTCGAAGCATCACAATCCACCTCAAAAACTCTATCAAAATCAGGAAGAACCAATAAAGGAGCTTCGGTCAATCTGACTTTCAGCCCATCAAATGCCTCCTGTGCGGCATCATTCCACCCGAATCTGGCTCCCTTCAACAATTCCGTTAAAGGTGCAGCCAGCTCACTATACCCCTTGACAAACCTGCGATAAAACCCTGCAAGACCCAAAAAGGATCTCAATTCTGTCAAGGTTGAAGGTACTGGCCATTCCACAATTGCATGCACCTTATTCCTATCTGGGAGAATCCCCTCTCCAGTCACAACGTACCCCAGAAAAATTAGTCTCCCAACCATCCAAATGCACTTCTCTGGGTTAGCAACTAACTGGTTCTCACGTAACACTGACAAAACCTGTGCCACATGGCCCACATGCTCTTCGGCTGTCCTGCTGTATATCAAAATATCATCAAAGTAGACAACCACAAATGAGCTAAGAAATGGACGTAAAACCTGGTTCATTACGCGCATGAACGTGCTCGGCGCGTTTGACAACCCAAATGGCATTACCAACCATTCATACAGCCCTTCCTTAGTCTTGAAGGCTGTCTTCCATTCGTCTCCAGGCTTCATCCTTATCTGATGGTACCCACTCTTCAAATCAATCTTCGTGAAGACCTTAGCACCACTCAACTGATCAAGCATGTCGTCCAACCTCGGTATCGGGAACCTGTACTTCACAGTAATTTTGTTAACCGCGCGGCTGTCGACACACATGCGCCACGTACCATCCTTCTTCGGTACCAAAAGGGCTGGCACCGCGCACGGGCTAATGCTCTCCCGTACGAACCCCTTGTCCAAAAGTTCTTGGACCTGCCTCCTCAATTCCTCATGCTGTTGCGGTGTCATCCGATAATGAGCCTTATTCGGCAACACTGAGCCCGGAATAAGGTCAATGCCGTGCTGAATATCTCGGAGAGGTGGTAATCCAGCCGGTAGCTCCTTTGATACAACATCTCGGAATTCCTCCAAGACAGACACCAACTCCTCAGGAATCATATTCGGCCTTTGCCTCTTCCACGCCGAAGTCCCCTGACTTGCTCACCAAAGCAAAACAAACATCCTCTCCATCCAAACTCGCATCGAATTCTGTGCTTGGTAAACAAATTACCGTATTCTGTCCACTCACTTCCTGAAGTGGCTTCAAAATAACTTTCCTCCCATCTGGACGCAGCATATAACTGTGGGTGTACCCGTTGTACACTGCCCTGTTATCAAACTGCCACGGACGCCCCAGTATGATGTGAGTAGCATCCATTGGAACAACATCCGCCTCAATAGTTGTCTCGAAATGAGGACCAAAACACAGTGACAACTTACACCTTCGGCTGACCTGAATGTCTGCATTTCGGTTCACCCAACCGAGCTTATATGGATGTGGGTGAGGGTCTGTCTGCAACCCCAGCTTCTTCACAGCCTCCTCTGCTATCACATTCTCCCAACTGCCGGAGTCTATGATAACACGACATGTTTTGCCAGCCACAAAACATTTCGTTGTGAAGATGTCATGCCGACGCCAATCTTCATCTGATCTCGGCGCCAGACACATTCTTCGTATCACTAAGCTCTCCCCTTGAATATGGTCCGGATCAATAACACACAGCTCATCATCAAATTCCTCATCCTCAGGGAACTCTCCTCCATATTCGCCCTCCATATACTCCTCCATATACAACTGAGCTCGCGCCTTGGGGCATTCATTGGCATAGTGCCCCAAATTCTGACACCGATGGCAGCGAATGTTAGCCCTGTTGCTGCCCACTCTCGCCTGAGAACCTGAGGTTCCATTCGACCCTGTTGGTCTTGGAGGTACTGATGCCTGCGGCCTCGCTACTGGAGGCATAAATTTGCCCCCTGAATTCTGCCCTGAACTCTGGCCCGTAGTAAAACCCCCTCTGCTCTGAAACCCCCTGTTTCTCATCAAGCTCTTTTCCACTGCCTGAGCCCTCATATGCGCATCTCCTACACTATCAATTCGATGCACAGCCAGTGCATCTTGGATTGGCAGCCGCAAGCCATGAAGATACATGGCTATCAATCTCGGTTCAGCCTCAATCAACCGATTTCGTGCAACCAATCGATAAAATTCAGTTGTGTACTCCTCGACGCTCCGACTACCTTGCGTCAAACTATGCAACTTCGAATACAAAATCTGCTCATGGTTCGGAGGCAAAAACTCCCTGTTCATCTCCTGCTTTAGCGCTGCCCATGACGCTAATGGAGGTCTCCCATCCATATATCTACGATAGTGCTGCGCATGCCACCAAGCAGCAGCCCTATCTCTGAATCGAATTGTGACAAGCGGTACCTGCTTGTCTAAGGGCACCTCCTTCAGACGAAAAACGTCATCGACCTGAAGGGTCCAATCAACATACTCGTCTGGGTTAATTCCTCCTTTAAACTCTGGAATTTCGACCCTGAAGCCTGCTTCCCACCGATTCTGATTTTCGAAATAGGGAGGTTGATCGACATACCTTGGAAGTCCAACATCAGGCCTCTGTTGCCCTCTTCGAATTGGTGGTGCCTCCAGATTTTCGAAACCCCTCTCCCTACCTCCATCAATTTCATCACGCTCCTCCACTCGAATGGGTTGGGCACGATCTTGCACCTCCATCCGCGCCATCATCGCCTGCATGGTTTGCATCATCTGTTGCATCACCTGGTGCTGGTCTCGCATGGCGTCTTGCATAGCATCTCTCACGGCGTCTCTCAGGGATTGATCGTTGTTCTTCTGCTCCATTGGATCAAGGCTCTGATACCAAGTTGATGCAGGGCGATATTCAAAACGCCTGCAACTCAAGAACGATCTAATCTGCGAGAAAAGAATTCGTCCAGGTTTGGTTCGAATCTTGACAAGAAAAGGGAAAATTTCAAATTTGATCACTCACAATCCAAAATTTAAAGGAAGAGCAATTGAATTTTCAATTCAATTGTTTTGAATCAGAAAAAAAAACATTCATCTCCATTCAAGAGAAAAAAAAAGGAAATCTAAAAGCGTCTTTCTTCTCTGCCTTTGACGGCCGCCAAAACCAACCTAAATAAAAGAGATAAAACCCTAACATCATAAGTTTAGTTAAAAATTACAACTATGCCATTAAAAGCGAAAATAGGCCCAAAACTCCTATCAGACGAGCCCGGATGGCCAAAATCCACAGCAGCTCATCACCAAAGGCAATGACTTTGAATCAGCAGTCCGTTTCCATGTGACCAGCCAAGTTTGGGCCCAGTCTGACACAGTAGCTGACCGGATTCGATTGACCCAAAGTGTCAAAACGAAGTCGGGTCAATTCCGTACACTCAGCCCAAACATGGAATTTCAAGCCCGTTTGTTCTGCAACCTCTTGGATCTTCGTAGACTACCTGGCATGGGCTTCCCTGAAGTGGCCTGCTAACTCTGGGTTGCTGGTACAGGAACATCCAAGGACTGGTTCGACTGACCCGAACTCTGGTCTGAACTGATGTCCTCATCAATCAAGTCCATGAATGCTGCCGGGACATTAGTCAACCCAAACATCATCATCAAGAACTCGTAGTGGCCATACCTAGTTCTGAATGCTATCTTAGGCATATCCCCAGCCTTGACCTTGAGCTGATGGTATCATGACCGAAGATCAATCTTTAAGAATACTTGAGCTCCTTAGAGTTGATCAAATAGAACATTAATCCTCGGCAATGGATACTTGTTCCGCACTGTTACCTTATTGATTTCTCGGTAATCAATGTAGAGCCGAAGACTTCCATCTTTTTTTTTGATAAATAATACTGGAGCATCACAAGGAGAAACACTAGGTCTGATAAATCCCTGGTCCAGGAGCTCCTGTAATTGGCTCTTCAACTCTTTTAGCTCAGCTAGGACCATGTGGTATGGGGCCTTGGATATAGGTCCAGTGCCAGGGGCCAACAATAGTGAACTCAACTTCTTGATCTAGGGGCAATTCAGTCAAATTATCTCGGAATACATCAGAAAACTCTCAAGCCACTAAAATATCCTTCAACTTGACCTCTTCTTGCTAAAGGTTTTTGACCATAGCAAGAAATCCTTGGTCATCTTTCTTCAAATACTTGGCGACCTGCAATGCTGATACAAACACTGAGGCTAAATGCTCCTGGCTTCAAGTAAAACTGAATTCAGGTTGATTAGGAATTTTGAAGATCATTATTTTCCTAAAATAGTTTATAGAAGCATGATAGGAGGCCAACTAGTCCATCCCAAGGATAACATCAAAGGATTTCAGTGAAAGAATGATTGGATTAGCCTTCAACCTCCTATCCCCCATGTTAATCAGACAATATATGCATACTGAGTCTACCCTCATAACATCACCATTTGGGAAAGCAATGTGCAACTATTGCTTTAGAGGAACGGGTGTTAAAGATTCATCCTTGGCAAGATAAGTGCCAGATACAAATGAATGCGTGGCACCCGGATCTACTAAGATTTCAGCATAAGTGTTGCCTACTTTAAATATACATGTCACTACAGAGTTAGAAGCGGTAGCATCCTGCTGTGTGAGAGTAAAGACCCTTCCCTGGGTCCTAGGCTGTTGTTGCTGGCTTCTACCCTGATCCGAAGGAGGCTACTAATCCTTTCGAAGGAGACAGATGGCCATCTTGTGACCCACCTACCCACATATGAAGTAGGCACCAATCATCCTGTGGCACCACCTACCCTGTTGGGAGTTCCCGCAGTGAGGGCAATGGGTTTCCTTACATTTCGGTCCTGAGGGAGCCTGATAAGGACCTTTCTTCTTGGCCTGCCCTGAAGACTGGCCAGAAGAAGACCCCTTCCTCTTCCTCTGCTGGTGCTCCCACTACTTCTGGACCACACCCATATCTCTCTCAATCACCAGGGCCTTGTTCACCATAGCACTGAATGTGGAGAGCTCAAAAGCATTGACTGCTTGCATCAGTCTAAGCCTCAGTCCCTTGGTGAATTTGATGATCTTGGCTCTCTCAGTGGTCACTATGTCTGGAGCAAACCAGGCCAACCGGGTGAACTCGACTTCATACTATGCCACGGAGAGATTTTCTTACTCCAGTTTGACAAACTCAGGCTGCATCTGTCTCTACACACTATTGGGAAAGTATTTGTCATAAAAGACCTTCTTAAACTCTTCCAAGAAAATAGCCTGTCCGTCCACTCACTGCTCCAAGTAGCCACCAATCATATGCCTCCCCATGAAGGAGGTAGGTAGCAAATCTAATTTGCTCCTCCTCTTGGCTACCATGAACTGCAAAGGCTTTCTCCATCTCCTTCATCCATTTTTTAGCATCGGCAGGGTTAGTGGATCCAGTAAAGAAAGCATGAGCCAAGCTCTTGAACTCAGCAAAGCTTCGGCCCCTCCTTGCCAGGGTTGGGATGGAGTCGACTGAGCAGGCTGCTTGGGCTGAGTAGGAAGAGCGGGCTTAGTCTGCAGGGTAGGAGCCGATTGAGCCTGCAAGGCGGAGAGGCAGGCCGAGCAAGCTGGATTTGTCGAATCTGTTGCTGCATGGTTTGCATAGCCTGCGATATTCCCGCAAGAGCCTGAAGCATCTGGGCCTGAAATTGTGGTTGATCATTGCCATCCAGATTAACAAAACCAGAGCCTCCAGAAGCTTGCTGGCCAGAGTCACCAGCCTGTGAGCTCCCAATAGGCTGTAGACTCCTAGTGCGACGTGGCATTCTTAACTCCTGCCAGGGTTAGATTCCAGTCAACATCTTTATAAACCACTAAATTTTAGGTTTTCAAAACATATTACTTGGAATTCTAATAGAGTTATCACCCTCCCAATTGTTGCCCAGATCTAGCAACCCAAGAGGGGGTGAATTGGGTTTCTTAAAAATTAATTGACTATTAAGTATGCGCACTTATATTCTTTCACAATTAATTATCGTGTTGTGAGGTGCGTCTAATACACAATCAATCACAGAAAAAGAAACACAATCAAACACACAATGTTTATAATGGTTCGGTGCCAACCTTGCACCTACATCTACTCCCCAAGAACACCTTGGGTATTTCACTAGTCACTACTAGCCTAATTGGCTAGCAAACTTATTTATGGGCACAAGCAATCAAGCCTTACACACTAGCCCTCCAAGCTAGTCTTCTTGTTTACGGGTATAATGGAACCTTACAAATCAATCAGGGTAGATCTCTACCCAACCACGTTTCACAACTGTGAAACAAACCAAGGCACAAGTAATAGAATGTTTAATACAACAACTGCTCCTAGATATGAGCAGATTTAAAGCAATAAATGTACTTATCAACTTGAAAAGCTAAACCCAAAGTAGCTTCTTTCTTTAATGAACGCAGCAGCACAAAGGAAGCTTTCGAGGTGGCTTTGAATGCTCTTCAATGAAGGTATATGAAGCTTGAAGACCACTTGAAGAACCAACAGTAAATGAGCTCCGGTGGTTGAAAAATAATCAAAGCAAAGCTTCAACAAACCTCAAACAAATCTCTCTTTCAAATGATTTTTCTCTCAATCAATATTTTCAATCTATCTTTTTCTTTTTGTTGTTTTTGCTCCTCTTTTTCTTTTTCTTTTTCTTTCTACCTTCTTCCTCTTTTCAAAACACTGTTCATGATCACTATTTGTAACCAGAACACCAAAAATAGAGCCATTGAGAGAGGAAGGAGTCCGGCCAAGAGATTCCAAGGAAACATCATTCCAAAACATAAAAACCAGAATTCCAACAATGTGAAACATAGAACCAATCGAGAGTTTCAAAACATGGCATTCCAATTATGTAAAATCAGCATTCCAAAAACTGGAAAAAGCAGCCAACCGAGAGATCTAAAAAGATGGCATTCCAAATCTTGAAAATCGGCACTCCAAAAGTTGAAATAGGCAGCCGACAAAGAGACTAAAAAGATGGTATACCAACTCAAGGAAATCGGCATTCTAGAATTGCAAAATTGGTATTCCAAGATTCATTCCAAAAGAAGGCAGCCGATTGATTCAAAAAAATTAGTATACTAGAAATCCCAAATCGGCATTCCAATGAAAAGGATGGCATCCTAATATTGCTACCAAAAACCATCAGCCAGAGAGCATTTAAGAATTGGCATGCCAACATTGACCATTAGCATTCCAAAGAAAAGAATGACAGGGAACGGTAGAGAGCTTTTCAAAATTGGCATTTCAAAACCATCAATTAGTATACCAAGATAAAAAGCCAAGGAATCGGCAATCTTCAAATACAAGGGACTAGCCATAGGATTTATCCAAACTGAATAAGCCAGTAATCTGAAGGAAACCGAAGGCAACCGAATGCAACTCGAATTGAAACCGAAGGCAACAAAAGGCAACCGAAGGCAACCCAAATTTAAACCAAAGGCAACAGAATCTGGTATTCCAAATCAAAGATTGGTAACCCGAGATTCAAGCAATATGCATCCAATCCTAAGGCAATAGAGAATAAATATAATCTAGTGATAATAGAGTTATAAATAGGAGCTTGTAGGATAATTGAATCCAATTCAAGATAATGCAAATATAATTAATCCTGAAAGTCATTTTGTTAGATAAATAGCATTATATCATTAATTATAGTGTACCTAGGATAGACAAAGTGTACTGTTCCATAATGAATAACCCAAAATTGATTTGACAAATAGATCATTAGCACAATATTAAATTGATTTGCATAGAACTAAATTGATTAGCATAATATTTAATTGATTAGCACAATACTTAATTGATTAGCATAATACTTAATTGTTTTGCATTTCATCAAAATTAATATGGGGTCAATAATCTCCTCCTTTTTGATGATAATAAAACCATTAAGAATTTGATAATAAATAAGTAATTTAATCAAGGCATTCCTTGCAACTCTGAAGCATAAGACAATGCGTGCCAAAATGTATGTGTATCATGCCAAAACCTTAAATTTCAAGAATATTTAAACTACGATATTTTAAAAATACACTTACAAGCCAATACACAAATTGGTCCACAATAGTAAGTAGCAGTTATACAATTCATACAAACATAATAAGAAAGATAGTTTCAAAACAACATAATTCCAAAATGATAGAAATAATAAGGGCAGGAGTAGCAAATGCAGAAGTCTAGAAGCAACATCAATTTATGATGTCAACATGAGACGACGAAGAAGATCCACGAGCACGTCTGGAAGGGCGAGATGATCTCAAATGAGGGGTAGGACGACGAGTGGGGTCTTCAACATTAGGAGACAACTGAGATATAAAAGATTGAATTTCTTGTTGTATATTGTGGCATTCATTAATGAGCTTAGAATGATTATCAAGAGCACGCTAGGCCTTGACAGTTTTCAATCTAAAGGAAGACATCTCATTACTTGCAATGCCAGCACTATCCAACAAAGAGTTCACATCCTTTCTCAGCTTGCTTAGCTCAGCAAAGAAATTTGAAATGTCCATCATAGTACCATAATTGAAAGCTTTTCCTTTAATGATGGTCATACCGCATTGTAAATCATATAGGCTTAATTTGATTTCATTTAGAGTAGAGAACATTGAAGATATGTGGGGAATCATGGTAGTATCAGAAGAACAAAAAGATGAACGGTTGACAAATCCACCAAGAGAAATAACATCAGAAATCCTACGAACCAAAGTCTCCATGTCATCAGGGTCCATTTTGGTAACCATAGGATGACTTGGTTGGAAAGGATTCTGAGCGGGTGGTGGAACATTGGGTGGATTCAGATTAGCAGTAGGATTGTTAACAAAAGACGGATTAATATTAATGGAAGGATTGGGGTCCAAAGGCATAAAACCTTGCTCGGCAAACATGTAAGTATAGTTTGTAGGTTGATCAATAAACATAGAAGTAAAATTTGAGGTACATTAAAATCATAGGGATAATTATGATTTTCAGCAGGAATAGAAGGGTAATTCAGATGTTCAGTGAAAAATTCCTAAGGCACAGTAGGTTGCTCCCCCTGGACAAGTGCATGATTTTCTTGCAATTTCCCTTTACTCCTAGTCCAAAGGCCATCTACCTTAGCAAAACCCATACGAGTTAAAACACGTTCATTGTAAACATCATTATCGCTAAGGTGGTAGGCATTCTCACCCCTAACATTAACATCAAAATGATTAAATACATGAGTAAGAAGCAGACCATAGGGTAGGGCAGCTCTAGACCTACTAACAGTATCTCTCATCATACAAATCATTTTTCTAGGTAGGTGTAGATGAGTTTGGGTTACAACATGATACATGAATGTTAAGTCACGGTTATTCACATAATCAAAACTACCACTCCTAAAAGTAAGACAGCAGGAAACAATACTATAAAGTAATCTTATTTCCACATTCAGATCTTTAGAAAAAACACGATCAATATTAGAAGCATCATCAATATCCAAAACGGTCTCCAATTTAAACTTTCTATCTTCAAGAGTATCGTCACCAGAATCATTACTTGAAATGTTCAAAATTTGACTCAAAGAAGTTTCATCAAATTCAATTCTGACACCCTTAATAGTTAAAGTTACTCTATCATTCCCAAAACTAATATTATGACAGAAAATTTTAACAAGATCTAGGTAAATGGGTAGGTTTGTTTTAAGTAAGTGTTCCCATCCTTGATAAGCTAGATTTTCTCTAATGAAAAAATTTTCAGAAGCTAGAAACTCAAAATCCATAATTTTTCCAAATGCTACAGATCTTCTAATCATAAATTGAAAGCTTGAAGGATTACTCACTAATGCCTCGGGATGATGATCCACGCATAGATTTACCTTTTGGAGCCATAGATCCAAAGAAATCAAAGGGATTTGAAGTTGAAATGAAGAAATGGAAGAGAAAGAGAGGACCGGTTGGCTTGGACTTGAAGAAATCGGTGAAGTACGGCTTGGGAAGAAAAAATTGGAAGTAAGATGAAATAAGTAGCAGCCGGTTCCTTTCTCCAAATTGGAATTCCACTTTTGCAAAGTTGGTACTCCAAAATAAGAAAGTTAGGAGACAGGTTGACAAAAGATAGAATGCCAAAGTGTGAAAATTGGTAGACCGATTAAAATACCAAATAAAGATTCCATTCATTCATTATATCATCCAAAATAATTTGAAATTGATCCAATAAAATATTAAAAAATAAAAAGTATGAAGATCAAACAGTTGTGATTCATATGACATAAAATTCATGCAATCATGATAAGTATAGGTGAGTATATAAATTAAACAATCATGATGGCACATTTAAATATAAGGGTCAAGCATACCAAGTTCTCTTCTAATTTACAAAATTTTGATTCATCAAGGGTTTTGTTAAAATGTCAGTGAGCTGCAAATCAGTACAAACATGCATAAGTACAACATTACCATTATTAACATGATCCGTAATAGAATGATACCTAATCTCTATTTGTTTTGTCCTAGAGTGCTGAATAGGATTTTTGGTTAAATTGATAGCACTAGTATTATCATATTTTATTGGAATATTTTTAAGTTTGATGCCATAATCTTCTAGTTGTTGTTTAATCCATAAGATTTGAGCGCAACAACTTTCAGCCGCAATGTACTCAGCCTCAGCTGTGGACAGTGCCACTGAAGTTTGTTTCTTGCTAAACCATGAGATTAAATTAACACCTAGGAACTGACAAGTTCACTAATAGATTTTCTGTCTAATTTACAACCTGTAAAATCTGAATCAGTGTACCCTATTAAGTTTATGCTAGATTGTTTGTCATACCATAATCCTAAGTTTACTGAACCACTCAAATATTTAAATATTCTCTTAACGGCTAGTAAATGAGGTTCCTTAGGGTTAGCTTGATATCTAGTGCACATGCATACATTGAATAGTATATCTGGCATACTAGCAGTCCAATATAATAAAGATCCTATCATTCCTCTATATAATTTCAAATCAACACTTTTATCAGTATTACAAAAGTCTAGTCTACAAGAGGAGCTCATAGGTGTACTGATATACTTAGAAGTCTCCATGCCAAATTTTTTTAACATTTCTTTGATATATTTGCTTTGGCAAATGAAGATTCCATCATCACTCTGCTTGATTTGTAGTTCGAGAAAATAGTTTAATTCTTCCATTATGCTAATCTCGAACTCTCCCTGCATAAGCTTAGCAAAGTCTTGACATAGTATTTCACTAGTAGAACAGAAAATGATGTCATCAACATAAATTTGGACAATAAGCATATCATCATTTTCTCTTTTAATAAAAAGTGTTGTATCAACATTTCCTCTAATGAATTTATTGCTAATCAATAATTGCTTAATCATTCATACCACGCTCGAGGAATTTCCTCCAAACCATACAATGCTTTGTTCAATTTGAAAACATGGTTTGGAAACAAGTGGTTCTCAAATCTTGGTGGTTGCTCGACAAACACTTGTTCAACAATATATCCATTTAGGAAAGCACTTTTAACATCTATTTGATACAATTTGAAATTCATAAAGCATGCAAAAGCAAGTAATAATCTTATGGCTTCTAGTCTAGCAACAGGAGCATAAGTTTCATCAAAATCAATTTCTTCTTCCTGACAATAACCTTTAGCTACTAGTATAGCTTTGTTTCTAACTATATTACCATACTCATCCAACTTGTTTCTAAATACCCATTTAGTCCCAGTAATTTGATGATCATGTGGTCTATTAACCAGCGTCCATACATTATTTCTTTCGAATTGATTTAATTCTTCATGCATAGCATTTATCCATTCTATGTCATATTTAGCATCTTCAAAACATTTAGGTTCAATATGGGATACAAATGCTAAGTAATTATAAGATCTTTAAATGAAGATCTTGTTTTAATACCATGCGAGATATCACCAATGATAAATTCCTTAGGGTGATTGTGTACATACCTCCAATCCTTTTCTAGGTCATGATTACCTTGTGTTTCTTCATGATTTACCTCTTCTTGATTGGTTTGAGCATTTGCGTCTTCTTTTTCCTCCAAAGTAATTTCCTTCACTTGATTTTTAATTTCTCCTACATCATCAATAGCCTTTCTCTCCTTTATTGGAAGATCATTAGTTTCATCAAAAATAACATGAAACGACTCTTCGATTACTAAAGTATTTCTGTTGAAAACTCTATAGGCTCTACTGGAAGAAGAGTAACCAAGAAAAATACCTTCATCAGATTTTGGATCAAACTTGTCAAGATTTGATTTTCCATTATTCAATATAAAATATTGACATCCGAAAACACAAAAATATGAATTGTTGGGTTTTCGATCTTTGTAAAGCTCATAAGGGGTCTTTTTCAAAATAGGTCTAATCAAGGCTCGGTTTAAAATGTAACATGAGGTATTGATTGCTTCTACCCAAAAGTACTTTGGGAGATTGCTCTCACACAACATGGTACGGGCCATTTCTTCCAAGGTTCGATTTTTTCTTTCTACAACTCCATTTTGTTGAGGTGTTCTAGGTGTGAAAAAATTATGATTAATGCCGTGCTCATTGTAAAAACTTTCAAAGAAATAATTTTCAAATTCTTTTCCATGGTCACTTCAAATCGATAAAACTGAAACTCCCTTTTCATTTGTAATCTTTTTAAATAAGTTTTGAAATGCAAAAAATGCTTCATCTTTTCTAGCTAAAAATAAAACCCAAGTAAATCGAGAGAAATCATCGATAATTATAAAATCGTAATGTTTTCCTCCTAAACTTGTAGTTCTAGTTGGTCCGAATAAATCCATATGCAGTAATTCTAATGGTCTATTGGTTGAAATCATATTTTTAGATTTAAATGAAACTTTAGTTTGTTTTCCTAATTGACATGCATCACAAATTTTATCTTTTTCAAAATTCAATTTTGGTAAACCTTTGGCTAAATCCTTTTTAAGTAGTTTTGAAAGAAGATCCATGTTAACATGTGCAAGTCTACGATGCCATAACCAACTTGATTTAGCAATTTTAGCATTCATAGCAACTAAACAATCAAAGTCATGGTCATTTAAATCATTCAAATCAATAGTATAAACATTTTCATGCATGTGACCAATAAGTTTCATGCAATTATCAGCAGGATTTGAAACAATGCAAACAGATGATTCAAAAATCACTTTGAAACCTTTGTCACATAATTGACTAATACTTAATAAGTTATGCTTTAAACCATTAACTAACAAGACATTTTTAATAATGCATGAGGGGTGACACCAATTTTACTAATGCCAATGATTTACCTTGGCCATTATCTCTAAAGGTGACTATCCCTCCATCTTTAGCTTCTAAAGTGATGAACTGTGATTCATCACCAGTCATGTGCCTTGAACACCTGCTATCAAGATATCATTTTCGTTTAGATCCACGGGTTGCAAGACACACCTGTAAACATAATGTCACGTCTTGCTCTTAGGTACCCAAGCCTTCTTGGGTCCTTTGGGGTTAGATAAAATGGTTCCTTTTGGAATCCATACCTTTTTGATACTGTCATATTCATAGGACTTATGTCCCTTTAAACCACATTCAAAACAGGTAATATTAGATGATTGACCATCATGTATAAAATATTTTTCAAAGATTTTTATTTTCTAAGAGGATTATATCCTAATCCTGCTTTGTCAAAAACAGCTTTTTGGCTATCTAAAATCATATTTAATTTTAAAGAACTTAATGTGAATTTATCAACTATGGGTTTAAGTCTGTCAACTTCATTTTTCAAATCCTTGTTTTCTTTCTTCAAAAATTCATTTTCTTCAATATATCTATTATTTTCAAAACTATGTTTTGCATTTGATTTTTCAAATCTTTATTTTTAGAACTAAGGTTAGCAAAATCATCAACTAACTCATAGAATGCACCATGCAATTTTTCAAATAAAAAATCAACAAGGAAACTTGGACTTACCTCCTCGTTGTCCGCCATGAAGCAAAGATTGGCCACTTCATTCTTTTCTTCTCATTCGGAGCTGAAACTTTTAGAATCACTCCATGTAGCCATCATTGTCTTTTTCTTAAATTTCTTGAAACCTTTCTTTAGTTGTGGACATTCCGATTTAAAGTGTCCCGGCTTTTTGCATTCATAACAGATAATTTCTTTTTCCTTTTCTTTATTCCCATCTCCTTTTGTAAATGGTTTCCTTTTTCCTCCAAACTTTCTTGTTTTCATGAATCTCTTAAATTTTCTAGTAATGTGGGCCATGTCCTCATCATCACTATCATCCTCAGATTCATCTAACTCTTCCTTTAGTTTAGAAATTTTAAGAGCCATAGTCCTTCTTTTCTTAGACTCATCCTCATCGATGTGTTGTTTAATTTGAAGCTCATGAGTCATTAAGGATCCCAACAATTCTTCTAGGGGTAAAACATTAAGATCCTTTGCCTCTTGAATAGTAGTGACTTTGGCCTCCCAAGACCTAGACAAAGATCGCAATACCTCACAAGATCAGAATTAGTATATGATTGACCAAGACTTTTAAGTTCATTTATAATGTCGATAAATCTAGTAAACATTTCAGAAATTGATTCACTAGCATCCATCTTAAATAATTCATATTTATGGACAAGCATATTAATTTTAGATTCTTTCACTTGATTAGTACCCTCATGGGTAACTTCTAATCTATCCCAAATTTCTTTAGCAGATAAACAAGTAGATATGCGATTAAATTCATTAGCATCCAATGAGCAATATAAAACATTCACAGCTTTAGCGTTGAGCTGAGCCAACTTTTTATCATATTCATCCTATTCCGTTTCCGATATAGGAATCACCATGTTATCTAGTCTAGTTATGGGTGTGTGAGGACCATTTACTATAATACTCCATAGGTCATAGTCAAGTGCTTGAATGAAAATTTTTATTCTAGCTTTCTAATAACCATAATTTGTGCCATTAAATAACGGTGGCCTATTAGTGGATTGTCCCTCACTCAACAAGGTTGCCATAATCTTTAGCTCCAAACTTTTTAGGGCTTAACAATAAGAGCACATGCTCTGATACCACTTGTTGACCAGATCTAGCAACCCAAGAGGGGGGTGAATTGGGTTTCTTAAAAATTAATTGACTATCAAGTATATGCACTTATATTCTTTCACAATTAATTATCGTGTTGTGAGGTGCGTCTAATACACAATCAATCACAGAAAAAGAAGCACAATCAAACACACAATGTTTATAGTGGTTCGGTGCCAACCTTGCACCTACATCCACTTCCCAAAAACCTTGGGTATTCCACTAGTCACCACTAGCCTAACTGGCTAGAAAACTTGTTTACGGGCATAAGCAATCAAGCCTTACACACTAGCCCTTCAAGCTAATCTTCTTGTTTACGGGTGTAAGGAGACCTTACAAATCAATCCGGGTAGACCTCTACCCAACCACATTTCATAACTGTGAAACAAACCAAGGCACAAGTAATAGAATGTTTAATACAACAAATGCTCCTAGATATGAACAGATTTAAAGCAATAAATGTACTTATCAACTTGAAGAGCTACACCCAAAGTATCTTCTTTCTTTAATGAACGCAGTAGCACAAAGGAATCTTTCGAGGTGGCTTTGAATGCTCTTCAATGAAAGTAGATGAAGCTTGAAGACCACTTGAAGAACCAGCAATAAATGAGCTCCGGTGGTTGAAAAATAATCAAAGCAAAGCTTCAACAAACCTCAAACAAATCTCTCTTTCAAATGATTTTTCTCTCAATCTATATTTTTCAATCTATCTTTTTATTTTTGTTGTTTTTGATCTTCTCTTTTTCTTTTTCTTTCTACCTTCTTCCTCTTTTTAAAACACTATTCATGATCACTATTTATAACCAGAATGCCAAAAATAGAGCCGTTGAGAGAGGAAGGAGTCCGGCCAAGAGATTCCAAGGAAACAGCATTCCCAAACATAAAAACCGAAATTCCAACAATGTGAAACATAGAACCATCCAATAGTTTCAAAAACATGGCATTCCAATTATGTAAAATCGGCATTCCAAAAATTGGAAACAAGCTGCCAAACGAGAGATTTAAAAGATGGCATTCCAAATCTTGAAAATCGCACTCCAAAAGTTGAAACAGACAGCCAGCAGAGAGAATAAAAAGATGGTATACCAACTCAAGAAAATTGGCATTCCAAAATTGCAAAATCGTTATTCCAAGATTCATTCCAAAAGAAGGCAGCCGATTGATTCAAAAAAATTAGTATACCAGAAATCCCAAATTGGCATTCCAATGAAAAGGATGGCATCCCAATCTTGCTATCAAAAACCATTAGCGAGAGAGCATTTAAGAATTGGCATGCCAACATTGACCATTAGCATTCCAAAGAAAAGAGTGACAGGGAGCGGCAGAGAGCTTTTAAAATTGGCATTCTAAAACCATCAATTAGTATACCAAGATAAAAAGCCAGGGAATCGACAATCTTCAAATACAAGAGACTAGCCATAGGATTTATCCAAACTGAATAAGCCAGTAATCCGAAGGCAACCGAATGCAACCCGAATTTAAACCGAAAGCAACAAAAGGCAACCTAAATTTAAACTGAAGGCAACAAAATCTGGTTTTCCAAATCAAAGATTGGTAACCCGAGATTCAAGCAATATGCATTCAATCTTAAGGCAATAGAGAATAAATATAATCCGGTGATAATAGAGTTATAAATAGGAGCTTGTAGGATAATTGAATCCAATTCAAGACAATGCAAATATAATTAATCCTGAAAGTCATTTTGTCAGATAAATAGCATTATATCATGAATTACAGTGTACCTAGGATAGACAAAGTGTACTATTCCATAATGAATAACCCGAAATTGATTTGATAAATAGATCATTAGCACAATATTAAATTGATTTGCACAGAACTAAATTGATTAGTACAATATTTAATTGATTAGAACAATACTTAATTGATTAGCATAATACTTAATTGTTCTACGTTTCATCAAAATCAATATGGGGTCAACACCAATGCTATTCTAATGTTCTGCCTAGTGTCATCATGTGTTTATCCCTAAGGTCAAACCTAGGCTCTAATACCACATAAGCTATCATGCCCCAAACCCAATATTGGATCTAGGGGTGGCAACCCGCCATATGCCTGGCATGCAAGGCATCCTAAAATATAACACTTAATACAAGGAGGGGTAATAACTATATATCATCCCAATTCAAAGCATTCTTAATACAAACCATAATCATATGTTTTAGGCTACATGCCAAAATACATAAATCAATGGGATTATAACAAAGTGTTAAGTCTAAGTTACTCTGATAGCTGCTCCAACTACCCCATATCCCCATCTTCAGTTCCGTGGCTCTGAAAAACATTGTGAGATTTAAATAAGCTCACACTCAATAAGCAAGCCAACTATAATATAATATAATCATTTAAGCTTTTATTAATTCAAATTTTTCATAATAAACATCTGACAAGCTTCAATATTTCAAATACATTTTATTGTGTTATCAAAATATGCATTCATATGCTCAAAATAATTTTGGAAGCGAATGCTATATAGCATTTCAAGAATATACAATTTTAGAACAAAACCATTATGCCATTGTAAATAGCATGTAAAAATTCATTTTATACCAATATCCCATGGCCATACACTGTATCCTCATAAACAGAATGCCCCCTTGGGTGTAACATCCCCTCGAGTGTAACCTCCATAAATATCCCCTAGGAGTCAGGGTCCTGAAACCAGCATCATAAACTCACATCATATCATATCTTGCTACACCACACCCTAAGAGTGTGTGTCCTTCACATATTTTTCCTATGGAGGTGGGTCCCGATGCCATGTGGCATAATATTGCCATATCCTATCATAGCACACCTCATGGGTGTGTGTTCTCCATATACCCCCCTATGGAGTTGGGTCCCAGTGTCAAGTAAGTCATGCAACATATCACATCATATCATATCATATCATAGCGGACAATGGTGGAACATATTATCATATACACAAAGTATCATTTTCATGTCACATTTGCCAAATAGCATGTGATATGGCTAATCAACTATCAGGCGGAACGATAACACCACACGATTTTTTGAGCAATTACCGCTAGCTTAAGGCTCAGCTATAGCTTTGGCCTCCAGCTTCAGCCGCGGGTTCAGCTCCGGCCTCCAGCTTCAACCGTGGGTTCGGCTCGACCTCTAGCTTCAGCTGCGGGTTCAGCTCCGACCTCCAGCTTCAGCCACGGGTTCAGCTCCAGCCTCCAACTTCGGTCGCAGGTTTGGCTCGGCCTCCAGCTTCGGCCTCGGATTCAACTCGGCCTCCAGCTTCGGCCTCAGATTTGACTCAGCCCCCAGCTTCGGCCTTAGATTCGACTCGGCCTTCAGCTTCGGCCTCGGCCGACGCGGCCACGACATTTCTAGCACCAAAACATTTATGGCCTCAAAGGCCATGCGCATCCACTTTAAGGCATTTATCACCTTATTCTCTCCCGTATTAAAGCACTTATGGCTGCCACATTAGCCACGACACTTCCTCTCGGCTCCAGATCAGCTCCTGGCCTAAGCCTTGGCTCCAGCATCGGCTTCTGGCCTCGGCATTGGCCCCAGCTCCAACATCGGCTTCTGGCCTCGGCATCGGCCCCGGCTCCAATTCCGCTCCAATCTCAGCCATCGATGCAGTTCAAATCATGAAGCCAAACTTCAATGCTAAACAGACTTAAAACTACTACGCGATCTACTCGCCTACCTTTTACCAAGATCACAGGCGGTTACAAGTGCTACGCTGTTGCCGGTATACGCGGCACCCATTCAGCAACGGCTCACCTACCCGCCGTTCTCGAAGCTCATCCCAACAAAGAAGATTCAACGAGGTAAAGGTGACCCCCTGGACAGGTATAAAAAGAAAACCTGAGCTCAACGCGGGGGATCTCTCTTTTCGATCTCTTTCTCTAGCACTGCTCTACGACAAAATTATGGTTCTACAAGTTCACTAACTTGAGCGTCGGAGGGTCTCCGCCGGAACCACCGACCCGGGACTTCTTGCAGGTTCCCAAAGGAAGAAGGTAGTCTTTCTCTATCCTCGAAGGCCCTTGAAGATCTCAACACACCCGGCGCTCATCACCAGTGACTTGGCAGTAACAGATTGGTGCGCCAGGTAGGGGGGCCGCGGCGGCATAGCTGCAGCCAGATGTTTACCCTCATGCCTCTGCGACCCCACGACCTTTGCAAGGAAGACGATGGTGACCACGCGAGCTCAGGAAGCTTCTACCAGTTAGGCTGTGGAGCACATCCCACAGGCTGAGCAATCGAAGGACAACCTCCATGTTCTGCCTCCTGCGCCACCGCAGGTTAGCCAATTCGATCGGCTAGATGCCCTGGCCCATCAAGTGCAGGATCTGATGACAGTGGTGCGGGGACTACATAAGCATTGCTTTGCTGCCACGCGTGGGCCACCACAGCCCCCTCCGCTCCGCGAGGAGGGTCATGAAGCCAGTCAGCCTCATCAGGGAAAGACCCCTCCTGAGGCCTCCCACCACTCATCCCCGAGGCCTCGCCGCCGAGAGACCTCGAGGCGACGATGATACCTCTCCCGCCATTTTGATCATTCTCACAGGCAACGCAGTGAGAAAGAGCCACGGCGTGTGCACTTTGTACACCGACAGGCCTCTTCATCCTCATCCTCTGACTCTTCTAAAGGAGACTCAAGAAAGAAGGCCACTCATTGGGCCGAGCAACGGCTTGACGAGTATCGACTGGAGGAACTCAGCCATCGAATCGCCAACCCAACTGGGGTGACTATGACCACCGTCCCCCACTTTCTCGGCACATCATGGAGGAGCCAGTCCTGTCCCGGTTCCGTCTTCCCCAACTGGACCCATACGATGGCATGATGGACCCTCTGGACCACTTGGAGAGCTACAAGTCCTCATGCAGGTCAAGGGGGCGACAGACTCTCTCCTGTGTGTTGCCTTTTTAGCCACACTTCGGAAGGCGGCGCGTGCATGGTACTCCCGTCTGCCACTACGCAGCATCAACTCATTCAAGCAACTCAAGCGATCTTTCCTGGCCCACTTTGACGCATGCCAGAAGATCCCTCGAGTTGCTGATAGCTAGTTCGCTGTCCAACAAAGGAGCGGTGAGACTCTGAAGGACTTCGTGGCTCGGTTCAAGGAGGCCGCGCTCAAGGTCTATAACTTGGAGGATTCTGTAGCCACCCTAGCACTGAAGCGAGGACTTTGCCCATCCATATTTGCATATTCTTTGGATAAAAAGCCCCTCGGCTCCTACGCCAAGCTGCTAAGCCGAGCACAGAAGTACATTCATACTGACGAAGCAGACTCTTCCAGAAGGGAGGTCGACAAGAGTTCCAGCAAGAAGTCAACGCCCATGGAACCTGCTAGAGGACGGTCCTGAAAGCCTGAGCCGACTCGTCGCTCGGATAACTGGCCCCAAACACTTGTTCCCAAGGAACATTTCACAACCCTCCTCGCTCTGATATCTCACATCTTATTAGAGATCGAGGAAGAGCCTTACTTTCGGCACCCATCTCCAATGAAGTCAGGGGTCCCCCGCAGCAAGGAAGTCTACTGCCGATATCATAGAGACTATGGCCAAGACACTGAAGATTGCCACCAACTAAAAAAAGCTATCGAGGAGCTTGTCCAGCAAGGCCATCTGGGCAAGTTCATCTGCCGGGGGAACCCTACTACCGCGGGTCCGTCAGCACTTCCCGCGTAATAGATTATCTTAGACAACGCCCCAATAGAGAAGACGGTGGCCATGATCTCCTGGGGGGCAGGCAACGGTTCTAAAAGACAGCAAGAGGAAGATGAAAATTCTATAATTCCTTTTTCCAAAAAAGACCTAGAGGGGATAGTGAATAAAACGATGATAGTGTCATCGTTTCTATGATGATCGCCAAACATCCTGTAAAGCAGATTTTGGTTGATAGTGGAAGCTCAGTGAATATTTTAAGTTATGACGCTTGTGTTAGAATGATTTACCTACAAGTTCTCTTCTACCCATCACCACTCCGTTGATGGGCTTCACTGGGGATTCAGTCCGGGTCAAAGGGGAAATCACTCTTCCTGTCATAGTCAGAACCCCGCCACGCCAGAGCACGGTTCTCATGAACTTCCTGATAGTGTGGGTCCCCTTGGCGTACAATGCTATTTTGGGGAGACTTGGCTTGAACTTGTTGGATGCTATCATCTCCACCAAAAGGTTACTTGTGAAGTTCCCCACCAGCGAAGGAGTAGGAGAAATGAGAGGAGAGCAAAACTCGGTACCAGTCTGCTACCACCTAGCCCCCAGTCCGCAAGAGATAGCATCGACAACTGCACCTGAACCGACCGACCCCCGAGACGTAGAGAAGAGAGGGGAGCTAGCCGAGAACCTCCTGACCTTCTCCTTGGGAGAAGACCCCGCGAAGACCATCCAAGTCGGGGCATTGCTTCTGGAAGAGGCCCGCGATCAGCTCCTTGCTTTCTTGCGTGCCAACTCCGACATCTTCGCATGGTCATCATCTGATATGCCGGGCATCCCTGAGGAGATAATCCCTCACCAACTCAATCTCAAGCCAGAGTGTCGGCCTGTTCGACAGAAGAAGAGGAGCTTCACTCTGGATAGGCAGAAGGCTGTTGATGAGGAAATCCGTAAGCTAAAAGCTATAGGCCACATTCGAGAAGTTCACTACCCTGATTGGTTGGCCAACGTCGTGATGGTCTGCAAGGCCAACGGGAGTTGGAGGATGTGTGTAGACTTCACCGATCTCAACAAAGCGTGCCTGAAGGACAGCTTCCCTCTGCCTTGAATTGATCAACTATAGACGCTACGTCTGGCCATGAAATACTTAGTTTCATGGATGCCTTCTCTGGGTACAACCAAATCAGATGGAACCAACAGACGAGGAGGATACCTCCTTCATAACTGAGAAGGGAATCTACTGCTACAAGGTGATGCCGTTCGGACTAAAGAACGCCGGAGCTACCTACCAAAGGCTGATGAACAAAGTCTTCAAGAACCAGATCGGATGCAACATAGAGGTATACGTGGATGACATGCTGATGAAGAGCGTCCATGCCACCAGCCATATACCGACCTAACGAAGACTTTCAATAACCTCCGCCGGTACAGGATGAGGCTGACCCTCGCAAGTGTGCCTTTGGGGTGACGGCCGATAAATTCTTGGGTTTCATGGTGACCCAACGAGGAATCGAGGCGAATCCCGATAAAGTCCGAGCCATCTTGGACATGAGATCTCCCTCCAATAAGAAGGAAGTGCAGCGTTTGGCTGGAAGGGTAGTGGCCCTGAGCCATTTCCTGTCCAAGTATGCTGAGAGGTGTTTGCCTTTCTTCAAGGCACTGCGCAGAGTCAATGGTTTTGAATGGACCAGGGAGTGCCAGGAGGCCTTCGAAGGACTAAAAGAATTCCTATCCACCCCACCACTGCTGTTCAAGCCAAGGAGTGGAGAGGAACTCTTCTTGTACCTTGCGGCTTCCCCCGAAGCTGTTAGTTCCGTGCTGGTGCGCATGGACACTGATGGGACACAAAAGCCAGTGTACTACACCAGCAAGGTGCTGCATGATGCGGAGACAAGGTACTCGAAAGTTGAGAAGGTTATCTTTGCACTGATCGTCTCCACCCAGCGCCTCATGCCCTATTTCCAAGCTCACCCGATCGTGATGGTCACCGACCAATCGCTCAAGGCGGTCTTGTCCCGTCCTAACACTTCTGGCCGGCTGGCAAAGTGGATGATCAAGTTGAGAGAATTCGACCTGTCGTTCCGACCCAGGATAGCTATGAAGTCCCAAGTCTTAGCGGACTTCTTGGTCGAAGGCACCTGGGCAGAAGAGCAAAGAGAAGAATCCCATGTGAACCCTTCGGGTGATGAAATTGAGGAAGGAGGGAATGACTGGCTCCTTCACGTAGATGGGGCATCAAACTCTTAGGGAAGTGGAGCGGGCCTCATTCTAGCGTCTCCTCCGCAGGCTCCCCCGAGGCCTCTGTCCAGCCTGTTTCTTGACCCGCTACGGGCGGTCCAGCATCGCTACCCTCGGACTCCTCCCGAACCTCTCCACCAGCGGCCACTCTCCCTTGCTCCCCCACTAGAGTTGGTAGTAAACCCGCGGAGGCGGAAGGCCCCCCAGAAACGACCGCTTTCGCCGAATCCGTCGCCAGCTCATCTTTCAAAGGAGATGCGGCCGAACGAACCAACGGAGTCTCATCCGAACTATCCGATAGTTCCACTATGGGAGGACAAGGGATCGCAGCTGTCCTCCCTAAATCCTCCTTCGCCCTCGGCGCTCCTGTCGTGGTCGCTCCGGCGTCCGGCGAGTTTCTTACGGAGGTATGAGCCCTTTTCTCGGGCCTACCTCTATCCACGCCGCTGCTCTCCCCTGGGCACTTGCCTCTTTTCCTCTTGACGAGACTCGACAATGCCGACCTCTTGGCTGTAAGAACGGAACATATGCGATTAAATCCAAACACGTTCGTCGGGGCAACACACAGCGGAGAAAGTAAAAGGGAGGACTCACCTTGCAGGTCTAGGGGGCTAAGCCCGGCCACAAAAGGGCCCCATCCGATAACAAATCGTTGGCCGAGAACACTTGGCCATTGCGAAGGACATCCAAATCTCTCTCCTCCCGCTCTGACAAAACTGGATGCGTTTCCGCATCCCTAACAAAGTTTCCCAATTTTCGAGGGAAGTCGGAACCGATGTTCCCCTCGGTGATGACGAATCGACTCTTCCATCCCTTTATAGAGGACGGCTTATCCACAATCACGTTGAAGGACCTCCGAGGTCCGATGTAAGGCCACTCTGATTTCCTCCCAGGTATTAGATCATAGCAGGCGTGGAAAAGGGGGAGAGTGGCGATAATCCGAATCAGATGGCACATCGAGATAAATCCGTTAATGCTCCGCCAACTATTTGGAGCCACCATCGCCGGACAAATGTTGTAGTGTACCATGATTTCATTCACCAAGGGATGAAGAGGAAACCGGAGGCCCGCTTTCAAATTGTCTTCGTAGACGAAGACCCCATGCTCCAGATTTTGCGAAACCCTGTGCTCAGGTCCTGGCAATCGCAGGACAACGTCTGGGGGTATGCCATACCTCTGGAAATCATCCCCACATCCTCAGCAATGATCTCCGAAGCTACGTCGTCAGGGCTCATCGTCATCTTAGCCGAGAAAAGCACCAGGCGAAACGGCAAGCGTTGCGAAGGGTGGGACTCTACAAGAAACAAAACGAGAGAATACTGCAAACATATATATAGCACGGCTATCGCTTTGCTTCTCCACTAAGGAAGCCATCTTGAGAAGATGAGGCACCTCACCCGAGGCGTCCGGAACTGCCTCGACAAATGCCGTATTAATTGGGATTTGCAACGTGGCGTATTCCCAACCGTCACCCCTGGAGGAGCCTTACCCATGAAGGCATGATGACCCTGCCGCATTAATTAGGGCATCATTGCGCGGGCTATCTAAACCAGATAGCCCCATCCAAAGCATGCCACCTGGACTTATACTCCCTATGCCCGAACCTACGCTTCGAACTAGGGAGTGGAGGGCATGTGTTGGGGGGTAAAATCGTTATTGCATCAATATCTGTGCGAGGAGGCTAAGACCAACCCCCTCCCTTCGCCCGCCAAGATACCTCCGAGCTTCCCATAGCTCGGCTTTCCCGAGCTTCCCATAGCTCGGCTCTCCCGAGCTTCCATAGCTCGTCTCCCCCGAGCTCCCATAGCTCGGCTCTCCCGAGCTCCCACAGCTCGTCTCCCTCGAGCTCCCATAGCTCGGCTCCTCGAGCTCCCATAGCCCGGCTCCCCCGAGCTCCCCTAGCTCGACTCTCCCGAGCTTCCATAGCTCATCTCCCCCGAGCTCCCACAGCTCGGCTCCTCCGAGCTCCCACAGCTCGGCTCCTCCGAGCTCCCATAGCCCGGCTCCCCCGAGCTTCCATAGCCCGGCTCCCCTAAACTCCCATAGCTCGGCCCTCCCGAGCTTCCTGTAGCTCGTTTCTCCCGAGCTTTCATGGCTCGGCTTCACTGAGCGATCCACGATCCAATACTTACCTCCGCGGAACCCGACGCGGGAGAGCCTAGGCCTATCGTAATAACATCCTAGGCAAGGAATCATGTTGAGAAGTGGTCTAGAACCTACCACGGCTACCTGAGACCTACACACCTACCATATCTCAAGCCATCAAGGAGCTCTCCTAGCCGTCGATCCCCTAACAGACAAGATATGGATCCCAACAGCCCCACAACGGCCCAATTCGATCCATCTCCGTATCGTAACAACCTTTGAACCTTCCAGAAGGCGCTCAAGATCTAGGTGACAGCCTATAAATATGACACTCCCAGATTTCCTCAGGTACGCGCGCTCACACCCTCACACTCACTCTCCTGCTCTCGCCAGCTGCTCGTCGGTGCTCTCACCCTCTAGAGCTTCCGATCGGCTGTCTCTGGAGAGACTCACCGGAGAGATCCACCTTCCCGTTTTCTGATTGATCGTCGATTTCCTTTCACTGACTTGAGCATCGGAGGGTCTTCCGTGGAGGGCCACCCCCAACGCCTCTGCACGAGGACTTATGTGCAGGTCCATCCCTAAAGATCGACTGCGTCGAGTCGAAGGACGGATCCCGGCGGTAACACACACACATATATATATATATACACATACATATATATAATATATACATATACATGTATATATGTGTGTATATATATATATGTATATATATGTGTATATATGTATATATGTATATATATATATATATATATATATATATATATATATATATATATATATATATATATATATATATATATATATCACTAAAAAAAAGAATGAATATCAACATTTTTTTTTTTCGGTGCTACAATGTAGCATCGGAAGTTATCGAATCAAACCGATGCTTTTGTAAATTGTCGGAAGATAACAAATTATAACGACGCTCCGTTTGATTTTTGAAGCCGATGCTTAAAAGCGTCTGATGCCGACGCGTCGGCAATGGCAAATTATATCGTAGGATACGGACACTATTAAGCATCGGAATCTTATTTTTATTCCAAACGGTGCCATCAGGATTCTTTTAATCCATTAAACTGTGTGTATGTGTATACACACACACATATATACACACATATACACAGTGTATATATATATATACACACATATATACACAAATATATATATATATATATATATATATGTGTGTGTGTGTGTGTGTGTGTGTGTGTGTGTGTATATATTTATATGCACATATATACAAACACACACACACACACAGATATATATATATATATAGTGTGTGTATATATATATACACACACACACACATATATATATATATATGTGTGTGTGTGTGTGTATGTGTGTGTGTGTTTTATACACATATACATATACACATATATATATATATGTGTTTATATATACAAACATATATATATACACACATAAATACACACACATATATATATTGTTGCCGCCGGGATTCGTCCTCCGACTCGGGCATAATCGATCTCCTAGGGCGGACCTGCACAGAAGTCCTCACGCGAGAGGCGTTGGGGATGGCCCTCCGTGGAAGACCCTTCGATGCTCAAGTCAGTGGAGGAAATCGATGATCAATCAGAAAATGAGGAGGTGGATCTCTTCGGGGAGTCTCTTTAGGGGCGGCCGATCGGGAGCTCTAGAGGGAGGAGCACCGACGAGCAGCTGGGGAGAGTGGGAGAGTGAGCGCATACCTGAGGGAATCTGTGAGTGTCATATTTATAGGTTGTCACCTGGATCTTGAGCACCTTCTGAAAGGTTCGAAGGTTGTTAGGATATGGAGATAAATCGAATCAGGCTGTTGGGATCCGTATCTTGTTTGTTAAGGGATCGATGGCTAGGAGAGCTCCTTGATGGCTTGGGATATGGTAGGTGCGTAGGTCCCAGGTAGCCGTATTAGGTTATGGACCACTCTTCAACATAATTCTTTGCCTGAGATGCTGTTACGATAGGTCTAGGCTCTCCTGTGCCAGGTTCCATGGGGGTGAGTATCGGGTCATGGATCGCTCGAGAAAGACGAGCTATGGAAAGCTCGTAAGAACCAAGCTATGGAAGCTCGGGGAGAACCGAGAAATGGAAGCCCGGAGAAAGCCTAGCTATGGAAGCTCGGAGAAAGCCGAGCAATGGGAGCCCGGAGAAAGCCGAGCTATGGAAGCCCGGAGAAAGCTGAGCTACGGAAGCTTGGGGAGAGCCGAGCTATGGGAGCTAGAGGAAGCCGAGCTATGGAAGCTCGGGGGAGCCGAGTTACGGGAAGCTCGGGGACATCATGGCGGGCAAAGGGATGGGGTCGGTCTTAGCCTCCTCGCACGAATAGTGATGCAATGACGATTTTACCACCCAACACATGCCCTCCACTCCCTAGTTTGAAGCGCAGGTTCGGGCATAGGGAGTATAAGTCCAGGTGGCATGCTTTGGATGGGATGATCCGGTTTAGACAGCCCGCGCAGTGATGCCCTAATTAATGCAGCGAGGTCATCATGCCTTCGTGGGTAAGGCTCCTCCAGGGGTGACGGTTGGGGAAACGTCACGTAGCAAATCTCGATTAACGCGGCGTTTGTTGAGGTAGTTTCGGACACCTCGGGCGAAGCGCCTCATCTTCTTATGATGGCTTCCTTAGGGGGGAAGCAAAGCGATAGCAGTGCTGTATCGTTTGCAATATCCTCTCATTCTGTTTCCTGGAGAGTCCCGTCTTCTGCGATGTTTGCTGTTTCGCCTGGTGCTTTTTCTGGCTAGGATGATGATGAGTCCCGACGACGTAGCTACGGAGATCGTTGCTGAGGATGTGGAAAAGATTTGCCAGAGGTATGGTATACCCCCAGACGTCGTTCTGCGATTGCCGGGACCTGAACATAGGGTCTCGCGAGATCTAGAGCATGGGGTCTTCATTTACGAAGATAGTATGAAAGCAAGCCTCCGGTTTCTTCTTCATCCCTTGGTGAAGGAAATCATGACGCATTACAACATCTGTCCGGCGATGGTGGCCCCAAATAGCTGGCGGAGTATTATCGGATTTATCTCAATGTGTCATCAGATTCAGATCGTCGCCACTCTCCCTCTTTTCCGTGCCTCCTATCATCTAATACCCAGGAGGAAATTGGAGTGGCCTTACATTGGACCTCGGAGGTCCTTCAAAACGATTATGGATAAGCGTCCTCCATAAAGGGATGGAAGAGTCGATTCGTCATCTCCGAGGGGAACATTGGTTCCGACTTCCCTTGGAGATGGGGAAATTTTGTTCGGGATGCGGAAACGCATCCAGTTTTGTCCGAGCGGAGGAGAAAGATTTGGACGTCCTACGCAATGGCTAGGTGTTCTCGGCCAATGATTTGCTATCGAAGAGTGCTCTTTTTGCGGCCGGGCTTAGTCCTCTGGACCCGCAAGGTGAGGCCTCCCTTTTATCTTCTCCGTTGTTTGTTATCCAGGCGAATGTGTTTTGGATTTAATTGCATACTTTCCGCTCTTGCAGCCAAGAGGTCTGCGTTGTCAAGTCTTGTCAAGAGGAAGAGAGGCAAGCGCCCAGGGGAGAGCAGCGGCGCGGAGAGAAGTAGGCCCGAGAAGAGGGCTCATACTTCCGTAAGATGCTCGCCGGATGCTGGAGTGGCCACGACGGGAGCATCGGAAGCAAGGGAGGATTTGAGGAGGACAGCTGAGATCCCTTGTCCCCCTGTGGTGGAACTATCGGATAGCTCGGATGAGATTCCATTGGCTCCTCCGGCTGCATCCCCTTTGAAAGATGAGCCAACGATAGATTCGGCGAAAGTCGTCATTTCTGGGGGGCTTCCCCCAACCGCGGGTTTACTCCCGACCTTAGTAGGAGAGCAAGAGGGAGCGGCCGCAGTTGGTGAGGTTCGGGGCGAGCTCCCTCTTGGGCCCTTTGCGGGAGAGTCCGGGGTAGCAACGTTGGGCCGCCCGCAGTGGTTCGAGAAGCAAGCCGGATAGAGGTTTCGGCAAAGCCTGCAGAGGAGACGCAGGTGACTGTGACCGAAGGAGACGGGTCGGGAGAGGGAGCGCAGCGAGATGAGAGTCCCGCAATGGAGACTCCTTCAAAAAGGGTTTTGGGGAGGCTGGCGCTTGGGTTGGCCGAATTGTCTGAGGAAGCTCAAGCCAGAATTCTGATAGAAGAGGCTGGGAAGTTGAAGGCTTCTCAGTCGGGGGTCGCCGGGTTGACTTTTCGGGTGGAGACGGCCAGCCCAGTAGCTCGAACATGGACGTTAAGGAGGCATTTTCCTCTTTAATGAGGTCGGCCCTGTACCCAGGTGCAGATCCCTCGGCGGACAAGTTTGCGGACCTGGAGTTGGTTGATGCCGCGTTCGGGCAGCAGGGCATGGCTGAAAGTGTCCATCTTCTTCCCGACATTGACAATTCGACCCTCATGAAGATGACACGGGCCTATGCCTCTCGGGTGAGTCACCATTCTTGGGTGGCAGATACTTTTCGGCTGACTTGATTGCATATTCTTACTCATTCTTTATCCTGTAGAGTGTTTTGCTTTCTCGAGCGATGTGCTGGCGTTTGAGTTTGGCGACGGAGGCCGGTGTTCAGGCCAGGAGAGCCAGCGCCGAACTCCAATCGCAGCATAGGCGTCCGAGAAGTTCGAGGAACTCCTGGCCGCTAGCAACGAAAGCTTGGCAGGGATGAAGGCGTCGTATCAGGCTGCTCTAGCTGAAGCGTCTAAGCAAAAGCCTAAAGTGGAGGAGCTGCAGGGGCTCCTAGCGAAGAACGATGACGCGTGCTTGGAGTTGGCTCGAGTTAGGTCAAAGCATTCTGAGGAAGTGGCGGCGATGTAGAAAGAACATAATGAGAGTCTGGGCCGGCTGGGGAAGGAGGCCACCGACGAGAGAAAACGCCTGGCCAGAATGCTCGATGAAGTAGAGGAGAAGCTGCAGCGGCGCGATTGCGAAGTCGCTGACTTGAGAGTCAATGCTAAATGGCACGAAGGGATGATAGCCTGGCTGAGTGACGAGCTATCCCAAGCCCGAAGAGAGGTCGAAGATAAGCAGTTGAGAATTAACGCTCTCCAAGAAAGGGTCGAGTTGGTTAGGGCTGATAAAGCGAGGGCTAGGGGTGAGGCCGAGGAGCTGACCAAAAGGTTGGCCCGACAAGAGGAGGAGGTATGATCCTATTCCCCTTTTTAGTTTCCTTTGTTGGTTCCTCGTGGTGCCGACTGATTCTGGCTTCGCAGATGGCAAAATTAGGGCTGGACAATCAGGCCTTGCAAGGTGAGCTTGCATCTAGCCGAGATAGGAGTTCGGAACTCGAGGTGCGGGCCGGTGAGTTCGAGGAGCAGACTATTTTTCTGCGGGCTTAGGTCGCGGAAGCTGAGAGGCAAGTTGCCCTATTGCAGAGCCAATTGGCCGAGGTTGAGATGCAACTCGCCATGCTCAAGGGCGAACAGGATGTGATTGGTACTGACGCCTTCCAACTCGGGGTGGAAGAATGCAGAGACAAGATATCCAGCGAGCATCCAGAATGGGATCTCTCTTTCCTGGATGCTGAAGCTCTTGACGCCGATGACTTCGGGGGTGAAGAGGAGGATGAGTACATCGATGCTTCAGATACCGATCTTGGTGCCGCCCCGGGTCCCAGCGAGGCCGCAGCTTCTGGAAGACATTCGCAGACTGCCGCTGAGGAGGCTAAGATATTCGAGAAGGGCAAATCAAGTCATGCCTCTGCAGATGTAATTGGGGGTTCTCCTGGAACTGACGCGGTTTCCGACCTTTAAAATCACTTCTACGTTTTGCTTCCCGAGTTGTAACTCTGCCTGACGTTCTTTAATGAATGAACTTTCCGCTTCCATTTGAGTGCTTTTTCTTGGGCGGTCCTTCGCTCCAAATTTGCCCCAATCGCAAGCGACTTATGGCTTGTTGGCGCTGTTTGGTCGTTTTTATTTCAGGATCGAGGGAATGCATTGGCTGGGTCCAAGGCGGGGCGATAGCCTTGATCGGTGAACCGAGAGACGATCTGGTTCGGTTCATGTTTGAGCGATGCAATAGATTAATTAAAACTTGAGGAATGAAGCAGGTCGATTAAGACCGACGGATAGGGTAGGTCGGCTAGGGCCGACAGATGAAATAAGTCGGCTAGGGCCGACGGGTAAGGTAGGTCGGCTAGGGTCGACAGCAAAGTAGGTTGGCTAGGGCCGACGGGCAAAGTAGGTGGCTAGGGCCGACGGGTGAAGTAGGTCGGCTAGGGCCGACGGATGAGAGTGGTTACCAAAGCGGCGACATGTGGCGGGATTTTGTGTCGGTGGCTCGAGGGCGATGGCTGGAGCAGGTAGATTTCTTGCTTGGATCGGTTTAAATACCGATGGGGGGTCCGGTTACTGTTGGCCATTTCATTCGACGACCTTTGCTAGCTTGATACGAGCTTGCGCCGACGGAATGGCTTCCAAGGATGGTGGAAGGTCAATCGGAGCACCAACCGATGATGCCAACACTCACTGAGGGGCTCGTAGGAGCCGCACTCAGACCGTCGTCGACGGGGAGGTCCTGGCCTCCTTGTTGGCGAGTCGACAACGACTCCAGGAGGCGACCGAACAATATGTGATCATCTCCATCAGGGAGATCATGCACCTCCGTGCGGTTAACGATCGCTTAGAGAGGCGCATGGCGTCTCTTCAACAGCAGGCGGGTAGCCTTGCGGCGGATCAGGGAGAACGGTCGGCGGTTCCAGGAGACAATGGTGAGCCCCTGTGAGGGCTGATGTATTTTTGTTTCTTTTGTCACTTCCTTTTTCAGTGAGTGAAAGAATAGTTTGCGTAGCCCTCGCGTTCAATTTTTGTTTTGAGATATTCAATTTTGTTGCACAAGTTCTTCGAGCGATTAACTTCCTTGGGGAGCAATCGACGAACAATCGGTTTTCGTGCTTTTTGCTGCCCTGCCAGCGCTCTGCCGTTCCGCAGGTAGATCAGTTTTTATTTCACCGGAGTTGATGATACGGCACTGTGGGGAGCAAAAAGCTGCTCCGGTGCTTTCCGGAAGGCTTTTATGGCATTGGTCTTTTTCATGCAGGTCGTTTTGGCGTACGGCGCACGCACCCATTTACCATTGGAGGATGTTACTTTCGTAGGACGATCTCCTGGTCCTGTCAGTTTCGTAAGATCAGTGGGCGATTCTCTGTGTTTAATAACCATGATTCAGGATTAAAAGGAAATCTTTGCATGCGTCATGGTTCAGGCGATGGGCTCGGCACGCAGTGGGGCATTGCTTCCATCCTGGGAGGCCACGTGGAGGCATGGGCCAAGTGTTTCGAATCTCGAGGCTTTCGGCCTTGATAGCTGTTCCCGGTTCATTTTTGCCTATAAAAAGGGGGAATAGGGGTCGTGTTAGGCCGTCTTCAAAGTTTCCTTCCCCTTTGGAGTTTCCGCCATGCCCATTTCTCTGGTGTTGCGAGTGGGAGGGTCGAGCTTTCCTTTCATAAGCCCTTCGCCTCCGGACAGCTGGGGCGATGAAGGAGCTTCTGAAGAGTGGTTCGCCCTTAGGGGATGAGCCCCGGAGATCATATGGAGAGCGCACAGGAGGGGCGCAGAGATCACACGGAGAGCGCACATATGTGCTTCTCGTGTGACCTTTGTGGTTCCCCCTTGGGGACGTACGGTAGGAAGTGCACGTGGACTCCCCATGGGTTGTGTGAATTTTGCCTCATCCCCTGGTTTGGATCCCTGGGCTCGCCCGCCTGGGGAATCTTTCGCCACATGGGGAGGGGGTGATGGTGCGTCGCCCACAAGTACCTTGCCTTTGAGTTTGGGTAAGGTGGGGCGGTACATACTCAGTTTGGGAGAGCGTTCCGACGCCAGGGTCCGCGGGCTTCCTACCTACTCATCGGGGGGCCTCTCGGTTGGGTGGTTAGGGGCAATATCCCGTCCACCCTTTCCAATCACTTTGATATCTCGGTTGGGTCGCTGAGATATCATTATTTACCGAAGTTGGCCGCAACTGTTGGTCCATGTCGCTCGCCCATTATCGGCTCGAGCTGACTGTTTGCGGTTTATATGGTTCGTTGGTCCGGACGCCGAAGCATCACAGTTGCCCAGGTCTGCTGTGGAGCAGTTGCCCGAGTTTTGTGCTTGTCTTTATTTTATGCATTTCAATGCTCTTGTAACACCTCTTAGGCATTTGTAATTGGCTTTGATGGCAACGAAATAAAGAATGTTTTGCTCTGTTTCTCAACCTCTATTTCTCCTGTGCCAAGTTGTTGTTGCTGGCCGTGAGATACAAGGACGTCCCGTTCATTTTTAGGCGAGGATCCCGCGCTATCCAAACTAGTCGGGGCTTGCAACCTGCGCTGGTCCAGACGGAGGTTTAGAGATTGTTTGGCGGTAGAATACGTTCCTTAACTTGGGCCGAAGCTCGGAGATTCATGCCTCGACCCCATTGGAGTCCGAGTATTTATGGCTCGGCCCTACTGAGGTTCGGAGAACAGTTGCTCGGCCCTGCCAAGGTTCAAAGATTTGTTACTTGGCCCTGCCAAGGTTCGGAAATTTATTACTTGGCCCTGCCAAGGTTTGGAGATTTGTTACTTGGCCCTGCCAAGGTTCAAAGATTCGTTACTTGGCCCTGCCAAGGTTCGAAGATTTATTACTTGGCCCTGCCAAGGTTCGGAGATTTGTTACTTGGCCCTGCCAAGATTGGAGATTCGGAGCTTGGAGAAAGGACTTAGTCGTCACCATGAGTCATAATGCCAGGTCCCTGCGGCGTTCGGTAAGGGGCGTTAAGGCGGAACGGGCAGTTCATGGTCATGCCCTCTATTTATGACACGACCCCTTCCGAGGGGACGAATTATTGTCAGGCGCTGGAATTCTTTCTTTTCCACGCTTCCCGAAAGGCGGCCCACTTAAAAGAGCTTGGGGAAGTGTTGGGAGCATTTACTGCGCGGGGCCGGCAAATTGGGAAGTACCCTGTTCCCAGAGAAAAAGAGGGGGTTCCCGAACAGTCCGCCCGCATTACCGATTTCGCTTGGGATGGGGCACGGCCTTTAGGATTCTGCAGGCGTCAATTAAAGCGGTGATACGTGGCGAGTTCTCATGGGTCGGTAGTTATGGCCCGACTGATCGGAATACTCGCTTAAAAAGTATAAATACGGACGAGGGGTGCTGGTTTTCGCCACCCCTCTGGTTTACTTTCAGAATAGTTTTTGACATGGCTTCTCAAGGGGGAGGGCAATCATCTGATGATTTAAGGGCGTCGATCAACGGCTTGCTGCATCTGGAGGGGGGCCGTCCCACCATTACGGTCGATGGGGAGGCCTTGGCGTCGGCCTTCGCGAGCCATCAGTGGCTCGAAAGGGTCGTTGAAGAGTACGTGGCCGTCACCATGAGGGAGGTAAAGGCCCTCCGTGAGGTGGTGGACCGGCAACGGGGGGAGATATCATCTCTCCATCGACAGGTTGCCGAGCTCTCCCAGCGTCTGGAAGACTTGCTGGCCTCCAGAAGTGACAGCAAGCCCTAGCAAGGGCTTCCTTTTTCTTTTTCTTTTCTTTTGCCGCCATTGTCCTTCCCTCCTTTTTAATCAATGAATATAAAGTTTTATCATACTGTGCATTCTGTTGTTCCCAGAGCATTTGCGAACGTTGGTTGGGTTTTTTCGGCCACCCAAGTTCGAGCCAGGTCTTGTGAGACCACGGTCGGGCTTAATTAGGGCGTGCAAGCCACTCGAATCCGGACGTAGCTTAGGAGGACACTTAGGTCGGTCGGGGCTTATGAGCTACCCGAGTCCAAGCTAAGTTATGCACATTGTTTAGGTCGGCCGGGGCTTATGAGCTTCCCGAATTCGAAACAAGTTTTCTTGGGGGGCCACCGGTCTCTGCTCGGACCGGCGGCGGACCTAGGAGATCCTTTAGAAGGAGTCCCTTTACTTCCTCCAGAGCATCAGGAGGTCTTTGTTTTCGTATTCATTTATAGGGTATTCGAGAAGTCACCCTGCTTCAAATGATGTCCTGGGGGGCGGCTAAGGCGAGGACTTTGCTCCTTCGGCCGATGGTTCGGTAGTCGGACACGACTAGGGCACGAGAGTGTCACTCGGTAGGCCCGAGGAGCTTGATAGCTAAGGTCGGTCCCCGGCTTTGGCCGAGGTTTCGAGCGGCAGGGTGTAGTCCTTGGCTTTGGCCAAGGTTTGGAGAATTTGTTGCTCGGCCCATCCGAGGTTCGGAGAATTTGTTGCTCGGCCCAGCCGAGGTTCAGAGAATTTATTGCTCGGCCCAGCCGAGGTTCGGAGAATTTGTTGCTCGGCACGGCCGAGGTTCAGAGAATTTGTTGCTCGGCACGGCCGAGGTTCGAAGAATTTGTTGCTCGGCATGGCCGAGGTTCGAAGAATTTGTTGCTCGACACGGCCGAGGTTCGGAGAATTTGTTGCTCGGTCCGGCCGAGGTTCGGAGAATTTGTTGCTCGGCCCGGCCGAGGTTCGGAGAATTTGTTGCTCGGCCCGGCCGAGGTTCGGAGAATTTGTTGCTCGGCCTAGCCGAGGTTCGGAGAATTTATTGCTCGGCACGGCTGAGGTTCGGAGAATTTGTTGCTCGGCCCAGCCGATGTTTGGAGAATTTGTTGCTCGACCCGGTCGAGGTTTGGAGAAATTGTTGCTCGGCCCAGCCAAGGTTCGAGAATTTATTGCTCGGCCCAGCCGAGGTTCAAAGAATTTGTTGCTCGGCCCAGCCGAGGTTCAGAGAATTCTTGTTCAGATAGGTAACTCGGTCGTGCCGAGGATTGGTGAGCAGCACCTGTTTCTTTTCGCAATCTTTGGCAATGTAATACATGATGATTCACGTTGCAAATTATGAAAACATGTGCTGACAGGAAGGTATAATAAGGTATATCAAAATGGACTTATAGAGGACATACCCTATTGATAATACTTACGGAGATTGTCCGAGTTCCACGTCTAGGGGACAGACTTTCCGTTTAGATCTTGCAGCTTGTAGGTTCCCGGTCCGATGATCTCCGCTACTTGGTATGGGCCTTCCCAGTTTGGTGCCAGCTTTCCTTGTTCCAGCGGTTTGGAAATAAAGGCTTTCCGGAGAACAAGGTCGCCAGGCAGGAAGGCTTTCCCTTTGACTCTGGAGGCGTGGTAGCGGGCCACCCTTTGTTGATAGGCAGCCACTCTGATCCGGGCCTTCTCTCTAATCTCCTCTATCAGGTCGAGGTTGGTGCAGAGCTGTTCGTCGCTAGCTTCCTCTGAGTAGCTTTCACCCGCAGCGAAGGGAGGCCTATATCTACAGGGATAACGGCCTCCGTGCCGAAGGCCATCCGGAATGGGGTTTCACCTGTGGGGACTCTCGGGGTGGTGCGGTAGGCCCATAGGACGTGGTGCAACTCGTCCGCCCACCTGCCTTGGGCTCTGAAAAGACGAGCTTTGATCCCTTGAAGCAAGGTCCTG
Organism: Calamus simplicifolius; assembly: GCA_900491605.1. NCBI lineage: Eukaryota > Viridiplantae > Streptophyta > Magnoliopsida > Arecales > Arecaceae > Calamus > Calamus simplicifolius. The sequence continues at coordinate 63,209 of UESW01004368.1, read as the reverse complement.
TTGGTCACTTCGGCCGCTCCATTGGCTTGCAGATGGCCGACCGAGGTGAGGTGGTGATGGATTCTGTGCTCTTTGCAGAACTGGCGGAACTTAGGGTTGTCGAATTGCCTGCCGTTATCAATGATTATAGTGTGCGGGAGGCCAAAACGACAGATGATGGACCTCCATACAAAATCTCTGGCCCGCGCCTCGGTTATTTGTGCAACCGCCTCCACCTCGACCATTTAGTGAAGTAGTCGATGGCGACAAATAGAAATTTCCGTTGCCCCTGGCAAGCGGGAATGGGCCGAGGATATCCATCCCCCATTTGGCGAAGGGCCAAGCGGAGGATATAGGAACCAGGTCGGCGGAGGGGAGTCTTTGAATGCTTGAGTGCCTCTGGCATTGGTCGCAAGCTCGGACTAGATCGTCTGCATCCTTCTGCATAGTCGGCCAGTAGTAGCCTTGTTGCAGCACCTTGTGGCATAGGGACCGGCTTCCCAGATGGTTGCCGCAAATCCTTCATGCACTTCGCGGAGAGCATAATCGCTTCGGACGGGCGGAGGCATATGAGCAGCGGCATGGAGAAGGACCGTTTGTAGAGTTGATCGTCGATCAGCACGTAGTGGGTGGCCTGCAGCTTTAGCTTTCTAGCCTCTCTCCGGTCGGGTGGAAGCGACCCTTCTTTGAGGTACTTCAGAATGGGATCGAACCATGACGGTTCGGCTTCAACTTGCATTATTCGGTCGGCTTCTGCGATGCTGGGATTCTCCAGGGTCTCCAGGTGGAACTTTTGTTCGGTGTCCATTGACTCCGCGGTCACCAATCGGGACAGTAGGTCGGCACGGGCATTCTCGGATCTGGAAATCTGAGTGATCTCAAACTCGGAAAAATGGGGAAGCAGGCTCCGCACCTCTTGAAGATATCGAACCATGTTTGGCTCCCGAGCCTCAAATTCTCCTCGTACATGGCCAGCCACTAGCTGAGAGTCGGTGAAGGCACTAAGCTTCTCCACCTTCAGGTTGCGGGCGATTCGGAGACCGGCTAGCAGGGCTTCGTACTCAGCTTCATTGTTGGAGGCTGGAAAGGAGAATCGGACGCCATATTCAAAGGTTGCCCCCTCCGGGCTGGTGAGTACCAGGCCCGCACCGGAGCGATGAGCGTTGGATGACCTGTCGACGTGGAGGAGCCACCGGGCTCCAGATTTTGGTTCTTCGGGAGAGTCCGGGGCGGAACCGTCCTCCGGATGGTACACTCGAGGAGGAAATCGGCTAGCACCTGAGCTTTGATGGCCGGGCGAGGCTGAAAGTGGATGTCATGCTCGCTCAACTCGACGGCCCACTTGGTCATTCTTCTTGATGTCTCGGGGCGGTGGACCAACGCCTTGATGGGTTGGTCGGTCAGGACCATCACAGAATGTGCTTGGAAGTACGATCGCAGCTTCCGACTGAGGTGATCAAGGCCAACACCATTTTTTTAATCTTGCTATATCTTGTCTCCGCATCGCGGAGCAGCCTGCTGACATAGTAAATCGGCTTTTGGACCTTGCTTTCCTCTCTAACCAGCACCGAACAGACGACACCTTCTGAAACAGCCAAGTACAAGAACAGGGTGTCGCCCGGGCTCGGACTGCTGAGGAGTGGGGGTGAGCCGAGGTATTTCTTGAGATCTTGAAATGATTTTTGGCATTCAGGGGTCCACCGAAAGTTCTTAGCCGACCGGAGGGTTTTGAAGAAGGGGAGGCACAAAGCGTTAAGAGCCGCTATCCTCCCGGTTAGGCGCTGGACCTCTTTAATAGATGCCGGGGGCGCCATTTGTTGGAGAGCTTGAATCTTCTGGGGGTTAGCTTCGATACCTCGCTGGGAGACCATGAAGCCGAGAAACTTCCGGAGTTAACGCCGAAGGCGCATTTGGTTGGATTGAGCCTCATCCCATACTTGCGCAGCGTTGCAAAGCTCTCTGAGAGGTCCTCGACATGCCGTGATGCTTCTTTGCTCTTGACCAGCATGTC
>UESW01004368.1:28971-57389 GCA_900491605.1 Calamus simplicifolius | reverse complement strand
TATATATATACCGTGTATATGTATATATTTATATACACATATATATACACACATATTTATTCCGCGGGCTGAGCAATCGGAGGCCACCTCCGTTCTGCCCCCCGCTCAGATGAGCCAGCCTGATGGATTAAGGTTCTAGCTCACCAGGTCCAAGACCTGATGACAGTGGTACGGGGACTGCAGGAATACTGCTTTGCTACTGCACCTCAACCCTCTCCGTCCGGCGAAGGGGTGCGCGGAATAATTCAGTCTCATCAAGGCAGACTCCACCTGAGGCCTCTCACACTCACCTCCTGAGCCTTGTCGACGAGAGGCCTCAAAGCGACGGGGGTCTCTTTCCCATCATTCCGGTCATTCCCATCGACGGCCGGACGAGAAGGAACCCAGACGAGTGCACTCCTTATGTCGGGGTCTTCATCGACTTCATCTTCTGACTCATCTAAAGACAACGCCAATAGGAAGACACCCGTCGGACCGAACAACGGCTCGATGAGTATCATCAACGGTTGGAGGAGCTTAGCCACCAGATCCCTAACCCTCATGCATACACTCATATATATATATATATATATATATATATATATATATATATATTGTTGATGCCAAATCACCGGCCTCGAGCGTCCGGTCGCCTCCTCCAACGAGCTCCTCGCGCCTGCAAGCAAGTCCCGGGGGCCGAAGATTCCGGCGGGGACCCTCCGACGCTCAAGTCAGTGGTCTGGGCAACAGCCGTGAGCTTGAGGAAGCTTGAAAGAGAAAGAGAGAGAGAGATGGCTCTGAGAAGATCCCTCGCTGTGAGCGTTTAGGGGTGTAATGAGTGTGTTACCTGGTCGAGGTCCCTCTTACCCTCTTTATAGGTGCTTAGAGTTTGTCTGGCTGACTAGTTGAGGCCTTGTAATGATGATCTTGATGGGTGAAGGGTCAGAGCTGATGTCTGTGAGGCATGGGGTTCTACCACTTGTCAGAGCATTTAAGGTGATGGCAGCAGTGGAAGAGCTTGCTTCCTTTGATATGTCAGGACTGCAGGTCAAGTCCCATCAACGACGTGACCAGTGGGTAGGTGGACCTGGCCAGGAAGTGCCGGGACGGGGCCGGCCAGGATGGCTGGGGCCGGCCCGGTCAGCTCGGAGATGCCGGGGCCGAGAAGGGCCGACCAAGGATGGCTGGGGCCGACTCGGCGGGCACGGAGATGCCGGGTCAGCTGGGAAGTGCGGGGCCGCCGGAAGGGGCCGGCTAGGAGAGTACCGGGCCGCTTGGCTTGGACACGCCGGGGGCTGGCTAGGAAAGTGCCGGGCCACTTAGATTGGACACGCCTGGGGCCGGCTAGGAGAGTGCCGGGCCGCTTGGGAGGTGCCGGGGCCGCCTAGCTTGGACATGCCGGGGGTCGGCTAGATTGGACACGCCGAGGGCCGGCTAGGAGAGTGCCGGGGCCGACCGGAAGATGCCGGGGCCGCCTAGCTTGGACCCGCCGAGGGCCGGCTATGAGAGTGCCGGGCTGCTTGGGAGGTGCCGGGGCCGCCTAAATTGGACACGCCGGGGCTGGCTAGGAGAGTGCCGGGCCGCTTGGGAGGTGCCGGGGCCGTCTAGCTTGGACACGCCGGGGGCCAGCTAGGAGAGTGCCAGGGCCGGCTAGATTGGACACACCGGGGGCCGGCTAGGAAAGTACCGGGGCCAGCTAGGAGGTGCCAGGGCCGCCTAGCTTGGATATGTCGGGGACCGGCTAGGAAGGTGCAGGGCCGCTTGCCTTGGACACGCCGGGAGCTGGCTAGGAAAGTGCCGGGGCCGGCTGGGAGGTGCCGGGGCCGCCTAGCTTGGATACGCCGGGGGCTGGCTAGGAAGGTGCCGGGGCCGGCTGGCTTGGACACGCTGGGGGCCGGCTAGGAAGGTGCCGAGCCGTTTGGCTTGGACACGCCGGGGGTCGGCTAGGAAGATGCCGGGTGTCGGCCTTGGAGGCGTCGGCCATGGAGGTGTCGGCCATGGAGGTGTCAGTCATGGAGGTATCGGCCATGAAGGTGTCGGCCTTGGAGGTGTCGGCAATGAAGGTGTCGGCCTTCGAGCTGTTGGCCATGGAGCTGTCGACCTTAGAGCAATTGGGTATGTGTATATATATGTGTGTGTGTATATACACAAACATATATATATATATATATGTGTGTGTGTGTGTGTGTGTGTGTATATATATATCTCTCTCTCTGTGTGTGTGTATACATATAAATGTGAGCGTGTGTGTGTATATATATATATACGCACACATATATATATATGTGTGTGTATATATATATACACACTGTATATATATATACATACATATATGTGTATATATATGTGTGTATATATACAGGCATATATGTGTGTGTGTATATATACATGCATATACACACACACACACAGATATATATATATGTGTATATATATATATATACACTATATATATACATACATACATATATATATATATATATATATATATATATATATATATATATATATATAATATATATATATATATATATATATATAATATATATATATATATATATATATATATATATATATACATATATATATATATATATATACATATATATATATATATATATATACATATATATATATACATACATACATATATATATACATACATACATACATATATATATATATACATACATACATACATACATACATACATATATATATATACATACATACATATACATACATATATATATACATACATACATACATATATATATATATATACATACATATACATACATATATACATACATATATACATTTAATTCTTTTATGGCAGAGCTGTGGGAGTTGGCCTTATGCGGTGGGGGTGGTGTTAGAGACGATGAGGGAGCGAGGAGGAAGGAGAAGCGAGGGTCGTCGTCGTCTTCTTCCAAGAGAAGGAAAGCGAAGCAGGCGCTTCTTTTCCCATCAAGAAATTCAAGAAGCTCTGTCTCTGGAGCAGCGGCGAGGGAGAGAGGCGCAGCAAGAGAACGCTGGCGCGGGCGCCCACGTACGACGCCATTGGCACGGGCTGCGTCCTCTGCTTAAGTGCCCCGCCGATCTCTCCGACTCACCTCTTTGGTTCGACGATCGCCAGAGGAAGCACGCCAGATTTGATTCTCTTGGTCTCCCCTCCATCGCGCTTTTTTTTTTTTTTTTTAAATATCGTTCTTTGCTTCTCTTGGTCTCTCTCAAGAAGCCTTCCGCGCGGTGGAACCAGAGAATTCGATCGAGGGTTTGATACGCTTGCTTTGATTGATTCAAGGACTAGTGCTTCTTCGCTGCGTGATCGCGTGCATCTCTTGTTCTCCTTGGAAAGGCTGGGCGGAGCAACAAATTCTCCGAACCTTGGCAGGGCCAAGTAAAAATTCTTCGAACCTCGGCTGGGCCGAGCAACAAATTCTTCGAACCTTGGCAGGGCCAAGTAAAAATTCTCCGAACCTCGGCTGGGCCGAGTAACAAATTCTCCAAACCTTGGCAGGGCCAAGTAAAAATTCTCCGAACCTCGGCTGGGCCGAGCAACAAATTCTCCGAACCTTGGTAGGGCCAAATAAAAATTCTCCGAACCTCGGCTGGGCCGAGCAACAAATTCTCCGAACCTTGGCGGGGCCAAGTAAAAATTCTTCGAACCTCGGCTGGGCCGAGCAACAAATTCTCCGAACCTTGGCAGGGCCAAGTAAAGAATCTTCGAACCTCGGCAGGGCCGAGCCACAATTTCTCCGAACCTTGGCGGGGCCAAGTAAAAAATTCTCCGAACCTCGGCTGGGCCGAGCAATAATTCTTCAAATTAAAGTCTTGGCAGAAAACCAAAGTACGCGGGCCCCGAATAAAGCCGAAGGACTTCCAAGTAGTCCCCAGAACTTCGGCCGGTTTGAAAAAAGGCACACTGAGCAAAAACGTCAACACGCACAAAGAATGTGCCTCCGGCAAACCCCTAAAGGGTTCAAAAAGCCTTACATGACCGGCCACGAACCCCAGGCAAAGCCAGGGAATCCCCCCTTTTGCTGCTAAAATCTTTGGGCAATGCCCCTATAACCTACCGAACAAATGCCCGGCTCAAACGAAGCCATGGCTCAGCGCCTGAACTGATGGAGCCACCCAGGCTCTCCGACTATTCAACCAAATATGAATGGTTCTTCTTCGAAAATAAGAGGTTGTCAAAAAAAGGCCTTTTTCATTAATTATAAAAGGAAATACAAAAAGAGAAACAGAAGAAACAAAAAGAAAAAGAAAAAAAGGAGAAGAAGCCCCAGCTAGGGCTCACTGTCACTCCTGAATGCCAGCAGGTCCTCCAGGCGTTCAGTGAGATCGGCGACCTGCTGGCGGAGTGACACTATCTCTTCCTTCTGCCGGTCCGCCACCCGGCGCAAGGCCTCCGCCTCCCTCGTAGAAACGTCAACATATTCCTCAACAACCCTCACGAGCCGCTGGTGACTCGCGAGGGTCGACGCTAGGCCTAGCCCGTCGACGGTGATCGTGGGGTGGCCCCTCGTCGGATGTAACAGGCCATTGATTGACGCCCTTAGTTCATCAGACGATCGCTCTCCTCCTTGAGAGGCCATGGCAAAAACTATTTCGAGACTTAATCAGAGGGGTGGCTAAGACCAACACCCCCCGATCATATTTATACTTATCAGGCGAGTATTTCGATCAGTCGGCCGTAACCACCGACCTATGAGAACTCACCATGTATCATCGCTTTAATTAGTGCCTGCAGAATCCGAAAGGCCGTGCCCCATCCCGAGTGAGATCGGTAAATGCGGATAGACTATTCGGGAACCCCCCTGAACAGAGTATTTCCCGATCTGCGGCCCCCTGTAATGAATGCTCTCGACACTTCCCCAAGCTCTTTTAAGCTGGCCCCCTTTCAGGAAACGCAAAAAGGGAAGAATTCCAGTGCCTGGCAGTAATTCGTCCCCTCGGGAGGGGTAACGTCATAAATAAAGAGCGTGACCATATACCGTCCGTTCGCCCTGACGCCCCTCACCAAGCACCGCAGGGACCTAACACTACGGCTCATAGTGGCGACTAAGTCACTTCTCCGAGCCCCGAATCTCCGAACCTCGGCTAGGCTGAGTGACAAATCTTCGAACCTCGGCTGGGCCGAGCAATAGATTCTCCGAACCTTGGCAGGGCCAAGTAACAAGTTCTCCGAACCTCGGCTGGGTCGAGCAATAAGTTCTCCGTATCTCAGTAGGGCCGAGTAACAAACTCTCCGAACCTTGGCGGGGCCAAGTAAAACATCTCCGAACCTCGGCTGGGCCGAGAGGTAAATTCTTCGAACATCGGCTGGGCCGAGCAACAGATTTTTCGAACCTTGGCACGGCCAAGTAACAAATTCTCCAAACCTCGGCAAGGCCGAGCCATAAGCATTCGATTTCCAATGGGGACGAAGCATGAATCTCCGAGCTTCTGACCAAGATAGGGAGCGTATTCTGCCACCGAATAATCCCTAATCCTCCGTTTGGATCAGGGCAGTTTGCAAGCCCCGACTAATTCGGATGGCGCGAGATCCTCGCCTAAAAACAAACGGCACGTACCCCATGTCCAGCAACAACAAATTGGCACAGGAGAAATAGAGATTGAGAAACAGAACAGAACTCTCTTTATTTCATTCCATCAAAACCAATTACAAATGCCTGAGAGGCGTTACAAGAGCATTGAAATGCATAAAAAGACAAAGTACAAAACTCGGGCAACTGCTCCAAAGCAGACCTGGGCAACTGTGATGCTCCGGCATCCCGACTGACGAGCTAGATAAGCCGCAAACAGTCAGCTCGCGCCTATAATGGGCGGGCGACATGGATCAATCGTTGCGGCCAGCTTCGGTTAATAATGATATCTTGGTGACCCAACCGAGATATCAGGGTGATTGGAAAGGGTGGACGGAAGGTCACCCCTAACCACCCAACCGAGAGGCCCCCGGCGAGTAGGAAGGAAGCCCGCGGACCCTGGCGCCGGAACGCTCTCCCAAACCGAGTGTGCACCGCCCTACTTGGCCAAGGCTCAAGGACAAGGTACCTGCAGGCGGCACACCACCTCCCCCTCCCCATGTGGCGAAAGATTCCCCAGGCGGGCGAGCCCAGGAATCCAAATCGGGGGAGGAGGAGAAGTTCAAGCCTGTCATGGGGAGCCCACGTACACTTCCTACCGTACCTCCCCAAAGGGGAACCACAAAGGTCACACTGGAAGCACATATGTGCGCTCTCCGTGTGATCTCTGCGCCCCTCCTGTGCGCTCTCCATATGATCTCCGGGTCTCATCCCCTAAGGGCATGCCTTTCTTCAGCAGCTCCTTCATCGCCCCAGCTGTCCGAAGGTGAAGGGCTTACAAAAGGGAAGCTCAACCCTCCCACTCGCGACAGCGGAGAAATGAGCATGGTGGAAACTCTAATGGGAAAGAAACTTTGGGGACGACTTAACACGACCCCTCTTCCCCCTTTTTTATAGGCAAAAATGAACCGGGAACAGCTACCAAGGCCGGAAGCCCCGAGATTCAAACACCTGGCCCATGCCTCCACGTGGCCCCCTAGGATGGACGCAATGCCCCATTGCGCGCCGAGCCCACCGCCTAAACTGAGATGCATGCAAAGATTTCTTCTTGATCCCGAATCGCGATCATTAAACGCAAAGAATCGCCCACTGACATTACGGAGACTGGCAGGTTCAGGAGATTGTCCTACGAAAGTAGTATCCTCTAATGGTAAACGGGTGCGTGCGCCATACGTCAAAACGACCCGCATGGGAAAAGAACAACTACCCTAAAAACCTTCCAGAAAGCACCAGAGCAGCTTTGTGTTCCCCACAGTGCCGTATCATCAATTTCGGTGAAATAAAAACCGGTTTGCCTATAGAGCGGCAGGGCGCTGGCAGGACAGCAAAAAGCACGAAAACCGATTGTTCATCGATTGCTCCCCAACGAAGTTAATCGCTCGAAGAACTTGTGCGACAAAATTGAGCGTCTCAAAACAAAAATGAGCGCGAAGGCTACGCAAACCATTCTTTCATTGACCGAAAAAGGAAGTGGCAAAAGGAAATGAAAAATACTTCGGTAACCACCCTCATATGTCGGCCCTAGCCGACCTACTTTATCGTCGGCCCTAGCCGACCTATCTTGTCGTCGGCCCTAGCCGACCTACTTTATTGTCGCCCCTAGCCGACCTACTTCGTCGTCGGCCCTAGCCGACCTACCTCACCCGTCGGCCCTAGCTGACTTATTTCGTCTATGGCCCTAGCCGACCTACCCTACCAGTCGGCCTTAACCGACCAACTTCGTTCCTCAAATTTTAATTAATTTGTTGCATCGAACGAACGTGAACCGAATCAGATCGTCTTTTGGTTCACCAGTCAAGGCTATCGCCCCGCCTTGGGCCAAGCCAATGCGTTCCCTCGATCCCGAAATAAAGATGACCAAGAGCGTCAACAAGCCATAAGTCGCTTGCGATTGAGGCGAAATTTGGAGCGAAGGACCGTCCAAGGAAAAACACTCAAATAGAAGTAGAAAGTTCATTCATTGAAAGACGTCAAGCAGAGTTACAGAAAGCGAAACACAGGGGTGGCTCTTAAAGGCCGGGAACCACATCAGTTCTATAAGAACCCTCGGTTACGTCCGCAGAGGCGTGACTTGATTCACCTTCCTCTAATACCTTCGCCCCCTCAGCGATAGTCTGTGATCGTCCTTCAGAAGCTGCGGCTTCGCTGGGACCCGGGGCAGCACCAGGATCGATATCGGAGGTGTCGACGTACTCATCCTCCTCTTCTCCTCCGGACTCACCGGCATCAGGAGCTTCAGTATCCAGAAAAGAGAGATCCCATTCCGGGTGCTCGCTGGATATCTTGTCTTTGCACTCTTCCACTCCGAGTTGGAAGGCGTCAGTGCCGATTACGTCCTGTTCCCCCTTGAGTATGGCGAGTTGCACCTTAGCCTCGGCAACTTGCCTCTTAGCCTCCGCGACTTGAACCCGCAGAATAACGGTTTGCTCCTCGAACTCGCCGGCCTGCGCCTCGAGTTCTGAGCTCCTACTGCGGCTAGACACGAGCTCACCTTGCAAGGCCCGATTATCCAGCCCTAACCTTGCCACCTGCGAAACCAAAATCAATCGGCACCACAAGGAATCAACAAAGAAAGTTAAAAAAGAGGGGGAATAAGATCGTACCTCCTCCTCTTGTCTGGCCAACCTTTTGGTCAGCTCCTCGGCCTCACCCCTGGCCCTTGTTCTATCAGCTCCAACCAACTCGACCCTCTCCTGGAGAGCGTTAATTCTTGACTGCTTGTTTTCGACCTCTCCCCGAGCTTGAGATAGCTCGTTACTCAACCGAGCTATCGTCCCTTCGTGCCATTTAGCGCTGACTCTCAAGTCAGCGACTTCGCCATCGCGCCGCTGCAGCTTCTCCTCTATTTCGCTGAGCATTCTGGTCAGGCGCTTTCTCTCGTCGGTAGCCTCCTTCCCCAGCCGGGCCAGACTCTCATTATGTTCCCGCTGCATCGCCACCATTTCCTCGGAATGCTTTGACTTAACCCGAGCCAACTCTGAGCATGCGTCATCATTCTTCGCCAGGAGCCCCTGTAACTCCTCCGCTTTACGCTTTTGCTTGGACGCTTCAGCTAGAGCGGCCTAATACGACGCCTTCATCCCCGCCAAGCTCCTGTTGCTAACGGCTAGGAGTTCCTCGAACTTCTCGGACACCTCTACTCGCGATCGGAGTTCGGCGTTGTCTCTCCTGGCCTGAACACTGGCCCCCGTCGCCAAACTCAGATGCCAGCTCGCCCGAGAAAGCAGAACACTCTGCGGGACAAATGATGAGTAAGAATATGCGATTAAGTCAACCAGAAAGTATCCGCCACCCAAGAGTGGTAACTCACCCGAGAGGCGTAGGCCCGTGTCATCTTCATGAGGGTCGGATTGTCAATATCGGGGAGAAGATGGATACTTTCGGCCACTCCCTGTTGCCCGAATGCGGCATCAACCAACTCCAGATCTGCAAACCTGTCCACCGAAGGATCCGCACCCGGTACAAGGCCGACCTCATTAAGGCAGAAAACGCCTCCTCAACACCCGCGTTCGAGCTACTGGGCTGGCCATCTCCGCTCGAGGAACCAACCCGGGCGACCTCCGGCTGAGAGGCCTTCAACTTCCCAGCCTCTTCTATCAGAACCCTAGCTTGGGCTTCTTCGGACAATTCGGCCAACCCAAGTGCCAGCCTCCCCAAAATCCCTTTTGAAGGGGTCCCCATTGCAGGACTCTCACCTTGCTGCGCTTCTTCTCCCGACCCATCTTTTTCGGTCACAATCACCTGCGTCTCCTCCGCAGGCTCCCCCGAGGCCTCTGTCCAGCCTGTTTCTTGACCCACTACGGGCGGTCCAGCATCGCTACCCTCGGACTCCTCCCGAACCTCTCCACCAATGGCCACTCTCCCTTGCTCCCCCACTAGAGTCGGTAGTAAACCCGCGGAGGCGGAAGGCCCCCCAGAAACGACCGCTTTCGCCGAATCCGTCGCCGGTTCATCTTTCAAAGGAGATGCGGCTGGACGAACCAACGGAGTCTCATCGAACTATCCGATAGTTCCACTATGGGAGGACAAGGGATCGCAGCTGTCCTCCCTAAATCCTCCTTCGCCCCCGGTGCTCCTGTCATGGTCGCTCCGGCGTCCAGCGAGTTTCTTAAGGAGGTATGAGCCCTTTTCTCGGGCCTACCTCTATCCACGCCGCTGCTCTCCCCTGGGCACTTGCCTCTCTTCCTCTTGACGAGACTCGACAATGCCGACCTTTGGCTGTAAGAACGGAACATATGCGATTAAATCCAAACACGTTCGTCGGGGCAACACATAGCGGAGAAAGTAAAAGGGAGGACTCACCTTGCGGGTCCAGGGGGCTAAGCCCGGCCGCGAAAAGGGCCCCCTCCGATAACAAATCGTTGGCCGAGAACACTTGGCCATTGCGAATGACATCAAATCTCTCTCCTCCCGCTCTGACAAAACTGGATGCATTTCCGCATCCCTAACAAAGTTTCCCCATTTCCGAGGGAAGTCGGAACCGATGTTCCCCTCGACGATGACGAATCGACTCTTCCATCCCTTTATAGAGGATGGCTTATCCACAATCACGTTGAAGGACCTCCGAGGTCCGATGTAAGGCCACTCTGATTTCCTCCCAGGTATTAGATGATAGCAGGCACGGAAAAGGGGGAGAGTGGCGACAATCCGAATCTGATGGCACATCGAGATAAATCCGATAATGCTCCGCCAACTATTTGGAGCCACCATCGCCGGACAAATGTTGAAGTGTACCATGATTTCCTTCACCAAGGGATGAAGAGGAAACCGGAGGCCCGCTTTCAAACTGTCTTCGTAGACAAGACCCCATGCTCCAGATTTCGCAAAACCCTGTGCTCAGGTCCCGGCAATCGTAGGACAACGTCTGGGGGTATGCCTTACCTCTGGAGAATCTTCCCCACATCCTCAGCAACGATCTCCGAAGCTACGTCGTCGGGGCTCATCGTCATCATAGCCGAGAAAAGCACCAGGAGAAACGGCAAGCATTGCGGAGGGCGGGACTCTACAAAAAACAAAACGAGAGAATACTGCAAACATATATATAGCACGGCTATCGCTTTGCTTCTCCACTAAGGAATCCATCTTGTGAAGACGAGGCGCCTCGCCCGAGGCGTCCGGAACCGCCTCGACAAATGCCATATTAATCGGGATTTGCAACGTGGCGTATTCCCAACCGTCATCCCTGGAGGAGCCTTACCCATGAAGGCATGATGACCCTACCGCATTAATTAGGGCATCATTGCGCGGGTTGTCTAAACCAGATCGCCCCATCCAAAGCGTGCCACCTGGACTTATACTCCCTATGCCCGAACCTACGCTTCGAACTAGGGAGTGGAGGGCATGTGTTGGGGGGTAAAATCATCATTGCATCAATATCCATGCAAGGAGGCTAAGACCGACCCCCTCCCTTCGCCCGCCAAGATACCCCCGAGCTTCCCATAGCTCGGCTTTCCCGAGCTCCCATAGCTCGGCTCTCCCGAGCTTCCATAGCTCGTCTCCCCCGAGCTCCCACAGCTCGGCTCCTCCGAGCTTCCTTAGCCCGGCTCCCCCGAGCTCCCATAGCTCGGCTTTCCCAAGCTTCCATAGCTCGTCTCCCCCGAGCTCCCACAGCTCGGCTCCCCCGAGCTTCCATAGCCCGGCTCCCCCGAGCTTTTATAGCTCCGCTCTCCCGAGCTTCCATAGCTTGTCTCCCCCGAACTCCCATAGCTCGGCCCTCCCGAGCTTCCTGTAGCTCGTTTCCCCCGAGCTTCCATGGCTTGGCTTCACTGAGCGATCCACGATCCAACAGCCCCACAACGGCCCGATTCGATCCATCTCCGTATCCTAACAACCTTTGAACCTTTCAGAAGGCGCTCAAGATCCAGGTGACAGCCTATAAATATGACACTCCCAGATTCCCTCAGGTACGCGCGCTCACACCCTCACACTCACTCTCCCGCTCTCGCCACTGCTCGTCGGTGCTCTCACTCTCTAGAGCTTCCGATCAGCCGCCTCTGGAGAGATCACCGGAGAGATCCACCTTTCCATTTTCTGATTGATCGCCGATTTCCTCCCACTGACTTGAGCGTCGGAGGGTCTTCCGTGGAGGGCCACCCCCAACGCCTCTCGCGCGAGGACTTGTGTGCAGGTCCGCCCCTGAAGATCGATTGCGCCCGAATTGAAGGACGAATCCCGACGGCAACACACATATATCTATATATATATATATATATATATATATATAATTTAAAAAAAGAATAAATATCAACATTTTTTTTTTCAATGCTACAATGTAGCATCGAAGTTACCGAATCAAACCGATGCTTTTGTAAATTGTCGGAAGATAACAAATTATAACGACGCTCCGTTTGATTTTTGATGCTTAAAAGCGTCTGATGCCGACGCGTCGGCAATGGCAAATTATATCGTAGGATACGGACACTATTAAGCATCGGAACCTTATTTTTATTCAAACGGCGCCATCAGACTTCTGTTTTAAATTTTAAGCTAACGCCAAAATATTTCGGGGACGGAAGACAAAAGAGGGCGGCTAAGGATCTGGATCCCCAGCGGGCTTCATACGGGGAGAGTATTCAACCCACGGGATGCTCCGGTGAAGCCGGGAAGCTCTTCTCCCATCTCAGCCATCCTCTTCTTCTTCACGCGCCCTCCCTCTCTCTTAGAATCCTCGATCGTTCCAGATAGATACGATGTTAGAGAACAAGCTCTCGTGGGGAGGCGTTCTCTCTTGCTTTTTATTTTCTCCCTTCTATGGATGGATGATCGAGGATTCTTTCCCTCTTCGCTTCCCTTGTGTTGTTCCTTTTCTTTTATATCATTTAATTCTTTTATGGCAGAGCTGTGGGAGTTGGCCTTATGCGGTGGGGGTGGTGTTAGAGACGATGAGGGAGCGAGGAGGAAGGAGAAGCGAGGGTCGTCGTCGTCTTCTTCCAAGAGAAGGAAAGCGAAGCAGGCGCTTCTTTTCCCATCAAGAAATTCAAGAAGCTCTGTCTCTGGAGCAGCGGCGAGGGAGAGAGGCGCAGCAAGAGAACGCTGGCGCGGGCGCCCACGTACGACGCCATCGGCACGGGCTGCGTCCTCTGCTTAAGTGCCCCGCCGATCTCTCCCGACTCACCTCTTTGGTTCGACGATCGCCAGAGGAAGCACGCCAGATTTGATTCTCTTGGTCTCCCCTCCATCGCGCTTTTTTTTTTTTTAAATATCGTTCTTTGCTTCTCTTGGTCTCTCTCAAGAAGCCTTCCGCGCGGTGGAACCAGAGAATTCGATCGAGGGTTTGATACGCTTGCTTTGATTGATTCAAGGACTAGTGCTTCTTCGCTGCGTGATCGCGTGCATCTCTTGTTCTCCTTGGAAAGGTGCCACCTTTTATTTTTTTTGGATTTCTGTTACCTTTGCGTCGGTTCCCGACCTTATTTTTGGACACCATTTTTTTTTTTTTCGTCGACACGCAGAAAGATCCCGTTTTGATCGCGATTTTATCGGCATCTCTCCATGTTTTTGAGCAATTAGCATGAGGCTTCCAACGGGGTTAGGATTCTTTTAATCCATTAAACTGTGGATTCTGGTTCGTTGCTTGGATTTGTGGATGACTTGGCTTGAATGCAATGAAGAATTGTCGGAAAAGAAGCTAAGAATTTCATCACATGGGCAACATATGCTCGGGGCCGGATCGTGGCTGCAAGACTGGATTCTTCCAATCCATTTCACGTAGTCTGTGGTGATCAACAGAGCTTCCAGCCACCAGTCCTCGGCGGCACCGCCATCAAAGCAGGCCGTCGATGCTCCTCTTCCCCCCGTCGAGACCAAGCCTTAGGAGCCTGTCAAGAGGCAAGAAGCCTCAAGAAACCGCCGCATCTTCCTTCGACGACCCCTCCTTTTTGGGTTTGTTATTTTTTTAAAAAAATAATTATTGTCCACACAAACACACACACAAACACACACACAAAAATTATTGTCCACACACACACACACAACACACACACACACACACACACACACACATATATATATATATATATATATATATATATATATATATATATATATATACATACATATATATGTATATGTATATGTATATATATATATATAGGGATAAAATCGTTATTGCATCAATATCCATGCGAAGAGGCTAAGACCAACCTCCTCCCCTCGGCCTTCCGGGCTTCCGTAGCTCGGCCTTTCCGGGCTTCCATAGCTCGGCCTCTCCGAGCTCCCGTAGCTCGGCCTTCCCGAGCTTCCATAGCTCGACCTCCTCCGAGCCTTCATAGCTCGGCTTTCTCGAGCTCCCATAGCTCGACCTCCTCCGAGCCTCCATAGCTCGGCTCCCCCGAGCCTCCATAGCTCGTCCTTCCCGAGCTTTCATAGCTCGGTTCTCCCGAGCTTCCATAGCTCGTTCCCCCCAAGTCTCACGGCCCGGCTTCATCAAGCGATCCACGATCTGATACCTACCTCCGCGGAACCTGACGCGGGAGAGCCCAGGCTTACCATAACAACCTCCTAGACAAGGAATCATGTCGAGAAGTGGTCTACAACCTATCATAGCTGCCCCATGTCTACTCAACCAGATCTCAAGCCATCAAGGAGCTCTCCTGGCCGTCGATCCCCTAACTGACAAGATGCGGATCCCAACGGCCCCACAACGGCCTGATTCGATCCACCCCCATATCTTAACAACCTCTGAACCTTCCAGAAGGCGCTCAAGATCCAGGCGACAGTCTATAAATGGGACACTCCCAGATTCCTCAAGTATGCGCGCTCACACCCTCACCCCCACTCTCACTCTCCCGCTCTCGCTAGTAGCTCGTCGGTGCTCTCGCCCACTAGAGCTCTCGATTGGCCGCCCCTAGAGAGACTCTCTAGAGATCCACCTCCCTACTTTCTGGTTGATCATCGATTTTCTCCCACTGACTTGAGCATCGGAGGGTCTTCCGTGGAGGGCCACCCCCAACGCCTCTCGCGCGAGGACTTGTGTGCAGGTCCGCCCCCTGGAGATCGACTGCACCCGAGTCGGAGGACGGATCCCGGCGGCAACAGATTGGTGCTAGAGGAAGGGTCTCAAGTCCCATTAAAACTTGAAAAGAGGAGATAAGGATCTAAATCTGGAGTAGAACCTCTTTAATGGCCAACCGGAGAAGAGCAACCTCAGAAGCCCAAGATCAGGTCGCTTCCCAGAGGCCTGATCCGATGGGCGGAGTAGCGCCGTAACCTCCACCGATCGAAACCCCATCACCGCCTGCCATCCCGGTGACCCAGGACCAGTTTGCTACACTGGTCCAACAAGTCCAGGCCCTTACCCACCTGGTTCAAGAGCGCCTTGCAGCCCCTCCCGCTTCGCACTTCCAAAAGGAGGCGGCAACTTCTTCTTCACCAGCAGCTTCCTCATCCGGTCCGCATGAGCCCGCGGACCCACGACCCAGGGGGGACAAACCAGTCCCATGAGGCGGTTATGATAGGGATCCTCCCAGATCTCGGCGAGCCCGATCCCTCTCCCCGGTGACGTCTCACCATGATTCAACATCGTCCTTGCGATCCTCACGCCCAGCTCCTCCTCTGACCGACGAGGAGGAGATCCGTCGTCAGATCCAGGAGATGCATCAGGAACTGGACGCCGCCAAGCAGGCCCATCCGCCCCAGCCCAAAGCGGAGCAGGGCATCCCTTTCACTAAGGGGATTATGGAGGAAGTGATTCCCTTCCACATCAAGCTACCAGCCGTCGAACCCTACCATGGCTCTTCTGACCCAGACGACCATCTTAGCAGCTTCCGGTCAATAATGATGTTCCACGGAGCATCTGATGCGGTCCTCTGCAGTGCTTTCCCCTCCACCCTCAGAGGATCTGCCCGAACCTGGTTCAACGCTTTGAAGCCAGGTTTTGTCGATTCGTTTGACGAGCTGAGCCGTCTTTTTATCGGCCAGTTCGTCAGCAGCCGCCGCCACCGACGAAGATCTGACTCCCTCTCTGAAGTCAAGCATAGAGAGGGGGAGTCCTTGAGGAATTATCTTGGCCGTTTTAATAAGGCCATGTTGGAGGTGGACCACCTTAATCATGAGGTGGCTATATCTGCCCTGGCAGGGGGAGTCTCGAAGGAAAGCGACTTCTACCTGGCTATGGAAGTCAGCTACCCCCCCTGCCTCTCTGATATGATGGCCCTGGCGGACAAGTACGCTAGGGTCGAAGAATCGTGGAGAGTCGCCCGCGCGAGCAGGCAAAGAAGAAGGAGCCCAAAGTCCCCGACAGGCACCGTCCCGCCCGTCGACCAAGTCCGCCTCGCCGCCAAAGAGCCCCTCCGCTACCGCCAAGGAATCGCTCTCGGAGCCCTCCTAGGCGATTTGATCACTACACTCCGTTGACCGTGCCCCGGGCGCAAATCCTCATGGAGATAGAGCGCCAGCTCCCCCGGCCAGTGCCTCTCCGAGGGAACCCGACCCGAAGAGATCCCATCAAGTACTGCCGCTATCATAGGGAACACGGTCACGATACTGAAGAATGTTGGCAGCTGAAAAATGAGATTGAAAGGCTGATCCAGCGGGGACGACTGAATCAGTTCAGGAGAGCGCCCGAGCCACCACAAGGAGGTGATCGCCAGCCCGAACTTCAGCAACCTCCTCCTCCGCCGAATCCGCCCGTGATCGACCGCATCAACATGATCGAAGAGGCCGGCGGGTCGAGCCCCAGGGGCAGCGGTGAAGGATCGGCACTAAAGAAGGCATGGACGGGCGAGCTCTCCTTCTCCGACGATGATCTCCAAGGGATACAGCTCCCCCATGATGATGCACTAGTTGTATCCCTTAATTTGAATAACTATGATGTAAGCCGAATCCTAGTTGATAGTGAAAGTTCGGTGAATGTTTTGTACCTCGGTGTGTTTGCCAGGATGAAATTACTCATGGAAAACCTTCGAGCCGTGGATTCCACTCTGATGGGATTCATGGGCGACGTCGTCGTCCCAGAAGGGATTGTCACCCTGACTGTCCGCGTGGGAACCTGGCCCCTTGTGACCATTGTCCAGACAGATTTCCTAGTAACCGACCTCAGATCCCCATACAACGCAATATTCGGCAGGTCCGGTCTAATGTCCCTCAAGGCAGTTGTCTCCATCCCGCATCTATCCATGAAGTTCCCCACCGAGCAAGGAGTTGGAGTTGTTCGGGGAAGTCAGGCCATGGCTCGGCAGTGCTTTGTTACAAGCCTTCAGTCTAGAATGCCGGAAGTCGATGGGCTAGATGCTCGCGAGGACTTCGCCGAACAGCGGGGAGAACCGGTAGAGGAATTGGAGGAGGTACCATTAGAGGAGGCTCGACCCGACCGAACCATAAAAATCGGGTCGCTGCTCAAAGGAGAGCCTCGGCACAAATTGATCAGGTTCCTCCGAGGCAACGCTGACATCTTCGCCTGGTCCACCTCCGACATGCCGGGGATCAACCCCGAGGTTCTCGTCCATCATCTCAATGTGGACGAGATGCACAGGCCCGTCAAGCAGAAAAAGAGGAGCTTCGCTCCCAAACGACAAAAGGCCATTGAAGAAGAAGTAGATAAGCTCATCAAGGCCAATTTCGTCCGGGAGGTAAATTATCCGAGCTAGCTATCAAATGTCGTCATGGTGAAGAGTCAAACAGCAAATGGAGGATCTGCATCGACTTCACCGACCTTAATAAAGCCTGCTCGAAGGAGCTTCCCCCTCCCTCGGATTGACCAGCTCGTGGACGCCACCTCAGGCCACCAGATGCTATCATTCATGGACGCATTCATGCTACAATCAGATCCGAATGGCCCCTGAGGATGAAGAAAAGACGCTTCATAACCGACCGAGGTACTTACTGTTACCGCGTTATGCCTTTTGGTCTTAAAAATGCAGGTGCAACCTACCAGAGGTTGGTTAACAAAATATTCAAGGAGCAAATCGGCGGAATATGGAGGTGTACGTGGACGACATGCTGGTCAAAAGCAAGGAAGCGTCACGGCATGTCGAGGACCTCTCAGAGAGCTTTGCAACGCTGCGCAAATATGGGATGAGACTCAACCCGACCAAATGTGCCTTCGGTGTTAACTCCGGGAAGTTTCTCGGCTTCATGGTCTCCCAGCGAGGTATCGAAGCTAACCCCCAGAAGATTCAAGCTCTCCAACAAATGGCGCCCCCGGCATCTGTTAAAGAGGTCCAACGCCTAACCGGGAGGATAGCGGCCCTCAACCGCTTTGTGGCGCGGTCGGCTGAGAGATGCCTCCCTTCTTCAAAACTCTCCGATCGGCAAAAACTTCCAGTGGACTCCTGAATGCTAGGTCGTTTCAAGATCTCAAGAAGTACCTCGGCTCGCCCCACTCCTCAGCAGTCCGGCCCCGGGCGAGGCCCTATTCTTGTATCTGGCTATTTCGGAGGGTGCAGTCTGTTCGGTGCTGGTCAAGGAAGAAGGCAAAGTCCAGAAGCCGATCTACTATGTCAGCAGGCTGCTCCACGATGCGGAGACAAGGTACAACAGAATTGAAAAGATGGTGTTGGCCTTAATCACCTCAGTTCGGAAGCTGCGGCCGTACTTCCAAGCACATTCCGTAACGGTCCTGACCGACCAACCCATCAGGGCGGTGGTCTACCGTCCCGAGATGTCGGGAGAATGACCAAATGGGCCATCGAGCTAAGCGAGCATGACATACATTTTCAGCCTCGTCCAGCCATCAAAGCCCAAGTGCTAGTCGACTTCCTCCTCGAGTGTACCATCCCGGAGGACGGTTCTGCCCCAAACTCCCTTGGAGAACCAAAATCTGAGACCCGGTGGCTCCTCCATGTTGACGGGTCATCTAATGCCCATCGCTCCGGTGCAGGTCTGGTTGTCACCAGTCCGAAGGGGATAACCTTCGAATATGGCATCTGATTCTCCTTTCCGGCCTCCAACAACGAAGCCGAGTACGAAGCCCTGTTAGCCGGCCTCCGAATCGCCCGCAATCTGAAGGTGGAGAAGCTTAATGCCTTCACTGACTCTCAGTTGGTAGCCGGTCATGTGCGAGGAGAGTTTGAAGCCCAGGAACCGAACATGGTTCGGTATCTTCAGGAGGTGCGGAGCCTGCTTCCCCATTTTGCCGAATTTGAAATCATTCAGATTTCCAGATCCGAGAACGCCCGCGCCGACCTACTCTCCCGATTGGCGACCGCGGAGTCAATGGATGCCGAGCAAAAGTTCCACCTGGAGACTTTGGAAAAGCCCAGCATCGCGAAAGCCGACCGAATGCAAGTTGAGGCCGAACCATCATGGTTCGACCCTATCCTCAAATATCTCAGAGAAGGGTCGCTTCCGTCCGACCGAAGAGAGGCTAGAAAGCTGAAGCTACAGCCACTCACTACGTGTTGATTGACAACCAGCTTTACAAACGGTCTTTTTCCATGCCGCTGCTCAGATGCCTTCGCCCATCCGAAGCAGATTATGCTCTGCGTGAGGTACATGAAGGGATTTGCGGCAACCATCTGGGAAGCCGGTCCCTATGCCACAAGGTGCTGCGACAAGGCTACTACTGGCCGACCATGCAGAAGGATGCGGACGATCTAGTCCGAGCTTGCGATCCCTGCCAGAGGCACTCAAGCATCCAAAGGCTCCCGTCCGCGAACTAGTTTCCATATCCTCCGCTTGGCCCTTTGCCAAATGGGGGATGGACATCCTCGGCCCATTCCCACTTGCCATAGGACAGCGGAAATTTCTATTTGTCGCCATCGACTACTTCACCAAATGGGTCGAAGCGGAAGCAGTTGCGCAAATAACCGAGGCACGGGCCAGAGATTTTGTTGGAGGTCCATCATCTGCCGATTCGGCCTTCCGCACACCATAATCACCGATAACGGTAAACAGTTTGACAACTCTAAATTTCGCTAGTTCTGCGAGGAGCATGGAATCCGTCACCACCTCACTTCGGTCGGGCACCCACAAGCCAACGGAGCGGCCGAGGTGACCAACAGGACCCTCCTTCAGGGAATCAAAGCTCGCCTTTCCCTAGCCCAGGGCAGATGGGCGGAAGAGCTGCATCATGTCTTATGGGCCTACCGCACCACCCTGAGAATCCCGACAGGTGAAACCCCATTCTGAATGGCTTTCGGTACAGAGGCCGTCATCCCTGTGGAAATAGGCCTCCCATCGTTGCGGGTGGAAAGCTACTCAGAGGAAGCTAGCAATGAATAGCTCCGCACCAACCTCGACCTGGTAAAGGAGATTAGAGAGAAGGCCCGGATCAGAGTGGCTGCTTATCAACAAAGGTGGCCCGTTACCACGCCTCCAGAGTCAAAGGGAAAGCCTTCCTGCCCGGCGACCTTGTCCTCCGAAAGGCCTCTATTTCCAAACCGCTGGAGCAAGGAAAGCTGGCGCCAAACTGGGAAGGCCCATACCAAATAGCGGAGATCATTGGACCGAAAACCTACAAACTACAAGATTTGGATGGGAAATCCATTCCCCGGACGTGGAACTCGGACAATCTCCGTAAATATTATCAATAGGGTATGTCCTCTCCAAATTCATTTTCATATACCTCATTATACATTTCCATCTACACATTTTTTCGCAATTTGCGACGTGAATCATTATGCACTGCATCGCCAAAGATTGCAAAAAGAAATAGGTGCTGCTTACCAATCCTCGGTACAACCGAGCTACCTGTTTGAACAGGAATTCTCCGAACCTTGGCAGGGCCAAGTAAAAATTCTCCGAACCTCGGCTAGGCCGAGCAACAAATTCTCCGAACCTTGGCAGGGCCAAGTAAAAATTCTGAACCTCGGCTGGGCCGAGCAACAAATTCTCCGAACCTTGGCAGGGCCAAGTAAAAATTCTCCGAACCTCGGCTGGGCCGAGCAACAAATTCTCCGAACCTTGGCAGGGCCAAGTAAAAATTCTCCGAACCTCGGCTGGGCCGAGCAACAATTCTCCGAACCTCGGCTGGGCCGAGCAACAAATTCTCCGAACCTTGGCAGGGCCAAGTAAAAATTCTCCGAACCTCGGCTGGGCCGAGCAACAAATTCTCCGAACCTTGGCAGGGCCAAGTAAAAATTCTCCGAACCTCGGCTGGGCCGAGCAACAAATTCTCCGAACCTTGGCAGGGCCAAGTAAAAATTCTCCGAACCTCGGCTGGGCCGAGAACCTCGGCTGGGCCGAGCAACAAATTCTCCGAACCTTGGCAGGGCCAAGTAAAAATTCTCCGAACCTCGGCTGGGCCGAGCAACAAATTCTCCGAACCTTGGCAGGGCCAAGTAAAAATTCTCCGAACCTCGGCTGGGCCGAGCAACAAATTCTCCGAACCTTGGCAGGGCCAAGTAAAAATTCTCCGAACCTCGGCTGGGCCGAGCAACAAATTCTCCGAACCTTGGCAGGGCCAAGTAAAAATTGTCCGAACCTCGCTGGGCCGAGCAACAAATTCTCCGAACCTTGGCAGGGCCAAGTAAAAATTCTCCGAACCTCGGCTGGGCCGAGCAACAAATTCTCCGAACCTTGGCAGGGCCAAGTAAAAAT
Organism: Calamus simplicifolius; assembly: GCA_900491605.1. Taxonomy (NCBI): domain Eukaryota; kingdom Viridiplantae; phylum Streptophyta; class Magnoliopsida; order Arecales; family Arecaceae; genus Calamus; species Calamus simplicifolius. The sequence continues at coordinate 36,339 of UESW01004368.1, read as the reverse complement.
TCTCCGAACCTCGGCTGGGCCGAGCAACAAGTTCTCCGAACCTCGGCTGGGCCGAGCAACAAATTCTTCGAACCTCGGCTGGGCCGAGCAACAAATTCTCCGAACCTTGGCAGGGCCAAGTAAAAATTCTCCGAACCTCGGCTGGGCCGAGCAACAAATTCTCCGAACCTTGGCAGGGCCAAGTAAAAATTCTCGAACCTCGGCTGGGCCGAGCAACAATTCTCCGAACCTTGGCAGGGCCAAGTGGAACCTCGGCCCGAGCAACAAATTCTCCGAACCTTGGCAGGGCCAAGTAAAAATTCTCCGAACCTCGGCTGGCCGAGCAACAAATTCTCCGAACCTTGGCAGGGCCAAGTAAAAATTCTCCGAACCTCGGCTGGGCCGAGCAACAAATTCTCCGAACCTTGGCAGGGCCAAGTAAAAATTCTCCGAACCTCGGCTGGGCCGAGCAACAAATTCTCCAAACCTTGGCAGGGCCAAGTGAAAAATTCTCCGAACCTCGGTTGGGCCGAGCAACAAGTTCTCCGAACCTCGGCAGAGCCAAGCAAAAATTCTTCGAGCTAAAATCCCAGCGGAAAGTCGAAGTGTGCGGCTCCTGGTTAAAACCGAAGGACTCTTAAGTAGTCCCCAAAACCTCGGTCGATCTGAAAAAGGCACGCTATGTGAAAAACTATCAGCGCGCACAAAGGATGTGCCTCCGGCAAACCCCTAAAGGGTCCAATAAAGCCCCACAAAACCGACCGCGGACCCCGAACAAAAGCCGGGAAGGTCCCCCTCTTCACTACTAAAGCTTTTTGGCAACACCCCTATAGCTTGTTGAACAAAGCGCCTATCCCAAACCGAGCCATGACTCGACGCGTGAACCAGTGGAGCCACACCGACTCCCAACTATTATGCGAATGGCGTTTTTAAAGCTAAAAGCTCTTGAGATAAGAAAATTATCCAAACAAGCCCTTTTTCATTGATTGAGGAAGGGAGTACAAAAAGAAACCGAAAAATAGAAACAAAAAGCAAAAGAAAAAGTAACAGAGGCCCTAAACTATGGTTCGGAGTCGCTCCCAGACGCCAGCAGATCCTCCAGGCGCTCGGTGAGATCGGCAACCTGCTAGCGAAGCGACGCGATCTCCTCCCTCTGCCGGTCTGCCACCCGGCGCAGGGCCTCTGCCTCCTTCGTGGATACATCCACGTACTCCTCGACAACCCTTACGAGCTGCTGTTGGCTCACAAGGGTCGACACCAGACCCAACCCATCAACAGTGATTGTGGGACGCCCCCTTTGTGGGTGTAACAGACCGTCGAGTGATGCACGTAACTCTTCGGAGGATCGCCCTTGAGAAGCCATGATCTAATGCTATTTCAAGACCTAAACCAAGGGATGGCTAAGGCCACACCCCTCGGTCATATTTATACTTGCCAGGTGGGTATCTCAATCGGTCGCACCGTAGCTACCGACCAATAAGAACTTGCCATGTGTCGTCACTTTAATGCCTGCAGAATCCGAAGTACTGCACCCCATCTCGAGTGAGATCGGTAAGTGCAGACGGACTGATCGGGAATCCTCCTGAACAGAATATTTTCCGATTTGCCGGCCCCGTAATAAATGCTCCCAGCACTTCCCCAAGCTCTTCTAAAGCTGGCCCCTTTTTCGGGAAGCACAGAGGGAAGAAATCCAGCGTCTGGCCAGTGACTTGTCCCCTCGGGAAGGATAACATCATAAATAAAGAAGCGTGACAACATACCGCTCGTTCCGCCCTGGCGCCCCTCACCAAGCGTCATAGAGACCTTACACTACGGCTCATAGTGGCAGCTAAGTCATTTCTCCAAGCCCTGAATTTCCGAACCTTGGCAGGGCCAAGTAAAAAAAAAAAATTTCTTGAACCTTGGCAGGGCCAAGTAAGAATTCTACGAACCTTGGCAGGGCCAAGTAAGAATCTCCGAACCTCGACTGGGCCGAGCTACTAGTTCTCCGAACCTCGGCTGGGCCGAGCTACAAGTTCTCCGAACCTTGGCAGGGCCAAGTAAAACTTCTCCGAACCTCGGCTGGGCCGAGCTACAAGTTCTTCGAACCTTGGTGAAGCCAAGCGCTAATTCTCTGAACTTCGGCAGGGCCGACCCGTGAACATTTGAGCTCCGGTAGGGACGAAACACAAAATACCGAGCTTCGAACCGAAGTAAGGAATGTGTTCGCCGAACGATCCCCAAACCGCCGCTTGCGAACCTCGACTAGTTCGGATAGCGCGGGATCTTTGCCTAAGAACGAGCGAGGCACCCATGACCAACAACAACAATAAACTTGGCATAGAAGAGGTAGAGATTGAGAAACAAAATAGAACTCTCTTTATTTCATTGCCAATCAAGATCGGTTACAAATGCCTTAGAGGCGTTACAAGAGCATTGAAATGCATAAAATAAAGACAAATACAAAACTCGGGCAACTGCTCCAAAGCAGACCTGGGCAACCGTGATGCTTCGACGTCCGGCTGCCGAACCAGATAAGCCGCATCCAGTCAGCTCGAGCTGATAATAGCTGGGCGACATGGACCAATAGTTGCGGCCAGCTTCAGTCAATAATGATATCTTGGTGACCCAACCGAGATATCTGGGTGGCCATCCCAGACCACCCAACCGAGGGACCCCCGGCGAGCAGGTAGGAAGCCAGCGGACCCTGGCGTCGGAACGCTCTCCCAAACCGAGTGTGCACCGCCCTACCTTGCCATGGATCAAGGACAAGGTGTCGGCGGGCGGCACACCATCGCCCCCTCCCCATGTGGCAAAAGATTCCCCAGGCGGGCGAGCCCAGGAATCCAAGTCGGGGGAGGAGGAGAAGTTCAAGCGAGCCATGGGGAGTCCGCGTACACTTCCTACCATACGTCCCCGAAGGGGAACCACAAAGGTCACACTGGAAGAGTGTGTGTGCGCTCTCCGTGTGATCTCTGTGCCCTCCTTGTGCGCTCTCCATATGATCTCCGGGACTCATCCCCTAAGGGCGAGCCATTCTTCGGCGGCTCCTTCACCGTCCCAGCTATCCGGTGGCGAAGGGCTTATGAGAGGAAAGCTTGGTCCTCTCACTTGCAACAGCAGAGAAACAAGCATGATGGAAACTCTAATGGGAAAGAAACTTTGGGGACAACCAAACACGACCCCCTCTTCCCTTTTTTATAGGCCAAAAATGGACCGGGAACAATTACCAAGGCTATAAGCCCCAAGATTCAAACACCTGGGCCATACCTCCACGTGGCCTCCTAGGATGAAAGCGGCGCCTTAATGCGCGCCAAGCCCACCGCCTGAATCATGACATATGCGAAGATTTCTCTTGATCCCAAATCGCGATCATTAAATGCAGAGGATCGTCCACTAGCATTATGGAAACTGACAGGTTCAGGAGATCGTCCTACGAAAATAATGTCCTCCAATGGTAAACGGCTGCGTGCACCGTACGTCAAAACGACCTGCATGGGAAAAGAGCACCTTCCGGAAAGCTCTAGAGCAGCTTTATGTTCCCCACAGCACCGTATCATCAATTTTGGTGAAATAAAAACTGATTTTCCTGCATAATGGTAGGGCGCTGGCAGAATAACAAAAAGCACGGAAACCGACTGTTCATCGGCTACTTCCCAACGAAGTCAATCGCTTGAAGAACTTGTGCGATAAAATCGAGCGTCTCAAAACAAAACGAGCACGAAGGCTACGTAAACTGTTCTTTCATTCAACGAAAAATGAAATGACCAAAGGAAGCAAAAAATACTTCGGCAACCACCTTCATACGTCGGCCCTAGCCGACCTACTTTGCTCGTCGGCCCTAGCCGACCTACCTTGCTCGTCGGCCCTAGCCGACCTACCTTGCTCGTCGGCCCTAGCCGACCTATTTTGTTCATCGGCCCTGGCCGACCTATTTTGTTCGTCGGCCCTGGCGACCTATTTTTGTTCGTCGGCCCTGGCCGACCTATCTTGCTCGTCGGCCTTAGCCGACCTATTTTGCTCGTCGGCCCTAGCCGACCTATTTTTTCGTCGGCCCTGGCCGACCTATCTTGCTCGTCAGCCCTAGCCGACCTATCTTGCTCGTCAGCCCTAGCCGATCTATTCCGTCTATCGGCCCAAGCCGACCTACCCGGCCAATCGGTCTTAACCGGTCGGCTTCATTTCTTGAGTTTTAATTAAGACTCAAACTGGACCAGATCGCCTATCGGTTCGCCAGTCAAGGCTATCGCCCCGCCTGGGGCCAAGCCAATGCATTTCCTCAATCCCGGAACAAAGATGACCAAAGAACATCAACGAGCCATAAGTCACTCGCGATTGAGGCAAGACTGGGCGGCAATAGGACCATACAAGGAAAAACACTTAAATGAAAATAGAGGGTTCATTCATTAAGAGACATCGGTCAGACTTTCAAAAAGCAAAATACAGGGGTGGCTCCTAAGGGCTGGGAACCACGTCAGTTTTGGAGGAGCCCTCGGTTACATCCACAGAGGTGTGACTAGATTCGCCTTTTTCTAATACCTTTGCCCCTTCAGCGGCAGTTTGCGATCGTCCCTCAGAAGCTGCTGCTTCGCTGGGACCCGGGGCGGCACCAGGATCGGTATCGGAGACGTCGACATATTCATCCTCCTCTTCTCCTTCAGACTCACCGTCATCGGGAGCTTCAGTATCCAGAAAAGAGAGATCCCACTCCGGGTGCTCACTGGATATCTTGTCTTTACACTCTTCCATTCCAAGTTGGAAGGCATCGATGCCGATCACATCCCGTTCCCCCTTGAGTATGGCAAGCTGCACCTTTGCATCAGCAACCTGCTTCTCAGCCTCTGCAACTTGAGCCCGCAAAATAACGTTTTGCTCTACTCGCCGGCCCGCGTCTCGAGTTCTGAGCTCTTATTGTGGCTGGACACGAGCTCGCCTTGGAGAGCCCGATTCTCCAACCCTAACTTCGCCATCTGAAAAACCAAAGTTAGTCGGCATCGCAAGAGACTAGCAGAAGAAGATAAAAGGGGGGGATGAGATCGTACCTCCTCCTCTCGTCTGGCCAACCTCTTGGTCAGCTTTTCAGCCTCACCCCTGGCTCTTGTTCTGTCAGCCCCGATCAGCTCAACTCTCTCCTGCAGAGTATTAATCCTTAACTGTTTGGCTTCGGCCTCCTCCCGGGCTTGGGATAGCTCGTTGCTCACCCGAGCTATCATCCCTTGGTGCCATTTAGCACCCTTCCTCAAGTTGGTGATTTCGCCATCGCGCTGCTTCAGTCTCTCCTCATTTCGTCGAGCATTCTAGTCAGGCGCTTTCTCTCGTCGGCAGCTTCCCTCCCCAGCCGATCCAAACTCTCACTATGTTCTCGCCGTATCGCCTTCACCTCCTCGGAATGTTTCAACTCAACTCTGGCCAGCTCCAAGCAAGCATCGTCGTTCTTCGCTAGGAGTCCCTGCAACTCCTCCGCTCTGCCTTTCTGCTTGGATGCTTCGGCTAGAGCGGCCTGATATGCCGCCTTCATCCCCTCTAAACCTCTGTTGCTACTGGCCAGAAGTTCCTCGAACTTCTCAGACACCACCACTCGCGATCGAAGTTCAGCGTTGTCTCTCCTGGCCTGAATGCTGGCCCCCGTCGCCAAACTCAGATGCCAGCACATCGCCCGAGAAAGTAGGACACTCTGCAGGAAAAAAGATGAGTGAAAATCCACGATCAGGTCAATCAGAAAAGCATCCACCGCACAAAAGCAGTAACTCACCCGAGATGCATAGGACCGCGTCATCTTCATGAGGGTCGGGTTGTCAATATCAGGGAGAAGGTGGATACTTTCGGCCACTCCCTGCTACCCAAACGCGGCATCAACCAGTTCCAAATCCGCGAATCTATCCGCCGAAGGATCCGCACCTGGGTACAAGGCCGACCTCATCATAGCAGAAAACGCCTCCTTAACACTAGCACTCGAGCTACTGGGTTGACCATCCCCGCCTGAGGGACCAACCTGGGCGACCTCCGTCTGAGAGGCCTTCAACCTCCCAGCCTCTTCTATCAAGGCCCTAACTTGGACTTCTTCAGATAATTCGGCCAGCCCAAGCGCCAGCCTCCCCAAAATCTTTTTCGAAGGAGCCCCCATTGCGGGACTCCCACCTTGCTGCGCCCCTTCCTCCGACCCATCTTTTCCGGTCACCACCATCTGCGTCTCCTCCACAGGCTCCCCCGAGGCCTCAGTCTGGCCTATTTCTTGACCCGCTGCGGCGGTCCGACGTCACTACTCTCGGACTCCTCCTGAACCTCTCCACTAGCGGCCTCTCTCCCTGGCTCCTCCACTGGAGTCGCTAATGGTCCCGCGGAGGCGGAAGGCCCCCCAGAAACGACCACTTCCGCCGAATCTATCGCCGGCTCCTCTTTCACAGGAGACGCTGCCGGATGAGCCAACGGAGTCTCATCCGAACTATCCATTATTTCCACTACAGGAGGACAAGGGATCACAGTTGTCCTCCCCAGATCCTCCTTCCCCCCGGCGCTCCTGTCGTGACCGCTCCGACGTCCGGCGGGCTTCTTGCGGAGGTATGAGCCCTTTTCTCGGGCCTACCACTATCCGCGCCGCTGCTCTTCCCTGGGCGCTTTCCTCTCTTCCTCTTGGCGAGGCTCGACAATGCCGACCTCTTGGCTGAAAGAATGGAATATATACAATCAGATCCAAACATATTCATCGAGAAAACACACAGCAGAAAAGGTAAAAGGGAGAACTCACCTTGCGGGTCCAGGGGGCTAAGCCCGGCTGCGAAAAGGGCTCCCTCCGATAACAGGTCGTTGGCCGAGAACACTTGGCCATTGCGAAGGACGTCCAAGTCCCTCTCCTCCTGCGCTGACAAAATTGGATGCGTTTCCGCATCCCTAACAAAGTTCCCCCATTTCCAAGGGAAGTCGGAACCAATGTTCCCCTCTGCTATAACAAACCGGCTCTTCCATCCCTTAATAGAGGACAGCTTATCCACAATAATGTTGAAGGACCTCCGAGGTCCAATGTAGGGCCACTCTGATTTCCTCCCAGGTATCAGATGGTAGCAGGCGCGGAAAATGGGAAGAGTGGCGACAATTTGAATTTGGTGGCACATTGAGATAAATCTGATGATGCTTCGCCAACTGTTTGGGGCCACCATCGTCGGGCAGATGTTATAATGAGTCAAGATTTCCTTCACCAAGGGATGGAGAGGAAAACGGAAGCTTTCTTTCAAGCTGTCTTCATAAACAAAGACCCCAGACTCCAAATCTCGCGAGACCCTATCTCCAGACTCCGGCACCCGCAGAACAACATCTGAGGGCATGCCATACCTCTGATGAATCCTTCCCAAATCCTCAGCGATAATCTCTGAAACCACGTCGTCGGGACTCATCGTCATCTTAACTGAGAAAAAA
>UESW01004368.1:0-25530 GCA_900491605.1 Calamus simplicifolius | reverse complement strand
TGAATGGATTGGAAGAATTTATCGCATTTGCATGTAGCCAACCTGAATGGATGGATGGGCCTAGGATTAGGTGCCCATGCAACTTCCACAGGTGTCAGAATAAAGCCTACAGAGATGTGGAAACTGTTAAGGTGCATTTGTGTAAGAAGGGTTTTGTTCCTGATTACTATGTTTGGTACTGTCATGGTGAACCAGAGGATATTCCAGCAGCTGTTATAGGCCAACAAGAGTCAATTCCCGTAGATGAACCATTTGTGAATTTAAACACATATGAACAAATGGTGATGAATGCATCGGGTAATGACTTCAATCAGAATACATTTATGGAAGAACCAAATCCAGAAGCACAACAATTTTACGATATGTTGCGTGCTGCAAATCAAGAATTGTATCCTGGGTGTGAGGGTCATTCCCAGTTCTCTACAGCTGCTCGAATGTTGAATATTAAGGCAGAACATCGATTATCAGAAAAGGCGTTCAATTCTGTAGCTGAGTTAATCAAAGAAATTCTGCCAAATGATAATGTTGCCGCAGACAGTTTTTACGCAACAAAGAAGTTGTTGCGTGGGCTTGGGCTCCCAGTTAATAAGATCGATTGTTGCTTGAACAATTGTATGATATTTTGGGGTGAAGACTCAGAGCTGAGATGGTGTAAGATTTGTGGGCAATCGAGGTTCAAAAACACCGAAGGAGGAGCCGGTACAAGTAGGAGGAAAAGTGTGCCTTACAAGAGGATGCATTACTTTCCTCTTACCCCACGCCTGCAGAGATTATACAGATCTGAGGCAACAGCTGCTGATATGAGATGGCATGCCGAACATGAATCTAAAGAGGATGAAATGCGGCATCCATCAGATTCAAAGGCTTGGAAGCATTTCAATGAAAATCATCCTGATTTCGCTGAAGATATAAGGAATGTGAGATTAGGTCTTTGTACCGATGGCTTCCAACCATTTGGTCAAGCGGGGCAACAGTATTCATGTTGGCCTGTGATACTGACTGTATATAACCTTCCTCCGTGGAAGTGCATGAAAGATACTGCAATGTTTTTAACCGTTTTGGTTCCAGGACCATCAAATCCAAAGGAAAAGATTGATGTCTTTCTGCAACCGTTGGTGGCCGAATTGAAAATGTTGTGGGAAACAGGAGTGGTAGCCTACGACATTTCTATGAAACAAATTTCTTAATGAGAGCTGCTTTGATGTGGACAATAAGTGATTTTCCGGCATATGCAATGTTGTCTGGTTGGAGCACTGCTGGACGTCTGGCATGCCCTCATTGCATGTATGATTCGGATGCATTTACATTGCAGAAGAGTGGTAAGCAGTCATGGTTTGATAACCATAGGAAGTTCTTGCCCCCAAATCATCCTTACAGGCGTAACTTGATCGCCTTCCGGAAGAACAAAGCAGTCACAAAATTTGCCGAACCGGTTAGGTCCGGCACGGATCTATTTGATTCTATAGAGCATTTGGGGTTGATGTATGCATGGGAACCGGATGCAGATAGAATAAATAGCCGTATATGTAAAGAACATAACTGGAAGAAGCGAAGTATATTTTGGGATTTGCCTTATTGGAGCACAAATCTCATCCGGCACAACTTGGATGTTATGCATATCGAGAAAAATTTCTTTGATAACATATTTAACACGGTGCTAAACATCCCGGGAAAAACAAAAGATACTGCAAAGTCAAGAGAAGAACTTAATCAGTACTGCAGAAGAGGTGATTTGAGAAGGAGTGCCGATGGGACCTATCCTAAAGCATGTTACACTCTTGACAGAAATTCACGAGAAGTTTTATGTAACTGGCTTAGAGGGTTAAAATTTCCAGATGGTTATGCCTCAAATATCGGTAGGTGTGTGGACATGCATAAGCTCAAGTTGTTCGGCATGAAGAGCCACGACTGCCATGTTTTCATGCAACGTTATTACCTATAGCTTTTCGTGAGTTGCTTCCGCAACATGTCTGGAAGGCATTACGGAGCTCAGCTTATTCTTCAAGGAGTTATCTGCCGCAGTCATTACTTCTGCATCCATGGCAAGGCTTGAGGAGGAAATTCCAATTATTTTATGCAAGCTTGAGCGAATATTTCCTCCCAGTTTTTTTGACTCAATGGAGCATTTACCGGTTCACTTGCCATACGAAGCGAGCATAGCTGGTCCCGTGCAGTATCGCTGGATGTATCCTTTCGAGAGGTAAATATATACATCATTAAGATATGTTGACATTTCAAATATTATTTCATTGCTTGAAAAATTCGTTAATTTTTTGTTGCAACTTTACATATAGGTATCTTAAGAAGTTAAAAAATAATGTGCGTAATAAGGCAAGGGTTGAAGGTTCTATATGCAATGCACACTTGGTCGAAGAAGTTTCAGCTTTTGCCTCACATTACTTTGAGGGTCACGTCCACACGAGGAGCCGAAATCATGGTCGTAACGATGACGTATGTGTGGACGAAGCAGAAGCTAATGACGGTAGAATATCAATTTTTAAAGCTATCGGCCGTTCATTTGGTGGGCAGAAGTCAAGAAATCTTAGCGATATGGAGTATAATGCAGCACATTATTACATCCTAATGAACTGTCGAGAAGTCGATCCATATATTGAGTAAGTGTATACTTCAATGCTAAATTGAAAATTTAAATTTATATAATAATATACCATAATATTTAATTTCTAACAGTAGTTTTCATCCTTTTCATCCCATAAGGATGTTTTGTGATAGACAACGACAGATGAATCCCGACATCAGTCAAGTTGCAATTGGGCAGAAATTAGAAACGGAGTTTGCTTACTGGTTTTATGAATTTGTGAGTAGTATCACTCAATCAATTTCGATAATGGCTATTATTTTTTGAATTGGATGTCAATAGCTTATTAATTTATAGGTCAACGGTCCATGGTCGACAACCGACAATATTTTCATTAAATGTCTATCGCAATGGCCATTGAAGACCGTAACAACCTCTACTGGCTATTTTGTAAATGGGTACAAATTTCAGATTGAACGATTAGCAGCTTCAAGAGGCACGCAGAACTGGGGCGTGTGTGTAAAAGGAGAAAGTGTTGGAGCAAATATGCAGGATTATTATGGAAAGTTAGTAGAGGTGGTTGAAGTTGAATATCCCGGTTGGCCTATGAAACGAACCGTATTGTTTCGTTGTGATTGGTTCGATCCGATAGTTCCTGTGGGCAAAAGGGTTCATAACGACTATAATTTGGTTGAAGTGAACCATCGACGAAGATTGCAGAAATATGACCCATTCATCCTTGCATCCCAAGCTCAGCAAGTCTTTTACTGCGGATATCCAAGTTTGCGCAACGACAAGCGAGATTGGTGGGCCGTTTCTAAAATCGTCCCACGTTCAACAATCGTATTAGAGGAGAGTTCATCAAGTCAATCAGCCGAGTGCCCTGCATTTCAAGAGGATGAGATGGAAATGCATGCAATTGAGGACGACACAAGGGCTCCTGAAACATCACTTAGAGATCCAAGTGGTGATGTCCAAGAAATTGCGGATGCAAATGTTCGGTTTCCTTCCGATGATAATGAAACTGATTCGCAATCCGATACGGCATCGGATGTTGAACCAACATTTCACGAAACAAATGACACGATTAAACATAAAGGTTTTTTAAAATTTAACTTTTTTTTATAAGTGTTAAATTCTTACATAGTCAATCATTAATCGTAATTTAATTGTGTGAATCTTTAGTATTTTCAGTATGAGGGGCAGAGGTAGATCTACCGACGACAGATTGGGTGAGCAGAGACGTAGTTTGGATCCTCGACATCAGATCACATGAGCGTCGGAGATGGAGAGTTTGGATCTCCAGCAGAGGCGCAGCCTTCGATCTCTGCACCAGTATTACCATCCAGCCGATCGGCACAGACCTCCGAGAGTTCTTCCACCATCGGCCGCACTGTACTTCGACTTGATGCTCAGGGGATGTAAGTATACTAATTAAAAATATTTGTTTATGTTTTTAAGTCATTTACTTATAAACTTGCATTTTTTTAACAGATTCATTGAGCAGCATCATGTCTCCAGCCACATCAGCGCCGTTTTTCAGAGGCGTGCAGATCCCAGTGGCTACGATTGGCGCCACGTATCGCCAGCCACGAGGGAGTTTTATTTTTCTGAGTTTCAGGTAAACTTATTAAATACAATTTATCAGTGATATATAATTCTTTAAAGTTAATAAATTCAGAAACTAACTGTTTATTTTAATGCAGAAAAAGTTTACGTGGGATCCTGCCACCCATGATGCCATTAGGGCAGCATGGGAGGCTCTGACGCGACGCCGATACTCCGACATGCTTCATCGTTGGAGGTCGTCGGGTCAGCGTCCTGCGCACGTGCCAGAGGGTATTTGGCACGAGTGGCAGCAGGCCTGGGAGTCCGATGGCTGGCGCAGGAGGTCCGCATCAGCCAGCACGAACCGCCGATCTGAGAAGGGCGGTCCTGGCACGGGTCTCTCCGTCATACTTCGGGCTCCATTTCGATTCAGGAGCACAGACGGCGTATGGTAAGAAAACATAATATTTTAATTACTATTTTAGTTCTTTACAAATATTTTATTAATATCATTTTTTTATTGTTATAGACTGAGCAGGAGGGCGGAGATCCTGGTGAGTTTCGTCTATTCAGGGCGACACACACCAGGAGGGACGGCTCCTGGGTCGATACGCGATCACGGGAGGTTGCGGTAAGAAATTAGATTTATGTAGTATCTGTTTAATTTTTAAAATTTTATTTTAGAAATTTATTAACTCATTTATTATTGATTTCATAATTTCAAGGACACGAGTCGAGGAGCTTCGCTCCCAGGCATCGCAGGTCGACTCTACTGATGGGGAGACGCCCGTCGAACTCTCAGCAGAGGAGAGTCGACGTGTGTTTTTGGAGGCTGTTGGTGCCCAGCCACGAGACCGCAGGGTCTATGGTATGGGCACTAGAGCTTCTACATTTTTTCCCCATCAGGCCTCCAGCTCGCGAGTTCCTGTGATCTTCCTCCCGAGCGTTTAGAGGAGCTTCGCAGATCTATTGCAGAGGAGCTTCGCCAGGAGGTCGAGCAGGATTTTGAGGATCGTATGCGAGGCCGGGATCAGGAGGTTGCAGACATGCGAGATGAGATGCATTATTTGCGGGATATGGTTAGCCGCTTGTCGCAGAGTCTTCAGCCTCCACAGCCTCCACGTGATCATTCAGATTCTTGATGTATTTTTTTTTTTTTTATGTTGTAAAAACTTTAAATTTTAATATATAAATTATTTTTTGAAATTTATTATTGTTTGGATTGAGTGAAAAATGTTTGTATCAATATTTAGATTTAACGAAATTTATTAATCGTTTTAATTTTTAATCATTTAAATATTTTTAAAAAAAATTTCGACGCATTAGCGACGCATTGCGTCGCTAATTATTTTAAAATATATTATTAAATATTGCGACGCAATGATTGGCATCGCAATATTTAAAAATAAATTTAATAGCGACGTTTAGCGACTAAATTGAGTCGCTATTTTATCTTAAAATTATTTTAAATATTGCGACGCAATTATTGCGTCGTATATTTTAAAATAATTTTTATTTGCGACGCATTAGCGACTCAAACTATTATAAAAATTATTATTAAATATTGCGACGCATCTGGATGAGTCGCAATTTTGCGACCCGCATCGCAATATTTAATAATAATTTTTTTTGTTTTAAAAATTAATTTTAAATATTGCGACGCAAATTAGTGTGTCGTAATATTTAATAATAATTTTTTTAAAAATTAATTTTAAATATTGCGATGCAATTAGTGCGTCGCAATATTTAATAATAATTTTTTTTTAACTAAATTTATTTTTAAATTTAGCGACGCATTTGCATGCGTCGCAATATTGCGACGCAATGTGGCATCGCAAGAGCATCGCAGAGAGTCGCAATATTGCGATGCAATTGCGACAAAAGGGTATTGCGATGGATAGTTGAGCGACGCCTCATTGCGTCGCTATTGCGTCGCAATATCATGTTTAGCGACGCAATTGCGACGCATTTGGGCGTCGCAATATTTAAAATCTCTTGTAGTGTAAGGCTCCTCCAGGGGTGAAGGTTAGGAAAACGTCACGTAGCAAATCCCGATTAACGTGGCATTTGTCGAGGCGGTTCCGGATGCCTCGGGCGAAGCACCTCATCTTCTTAAGATGGCTTCCTTAGGGGGGAAGCAAGCGATAGCAGCGCTGTATCCGTTTGCAATATCCTCTCATTCTGTTTCCTGGAGAGTTCCGTCTTCTGCGATGTTTGCCATTTCGCCTGGTGCTTTTTTCGGCTAGGATGACGATGAGCCCCGACGACGTATGAAAGCAGGCCTTCGGTTTCCTGAACACAGGGTCTCATGAGATATGGAGCATGGGGTCTTCATTTACGAAGACAGTCTGAAAGCAGGCCTCCAGTTTCCTCTTTATCCCTTGGTGAAGGAAATCATGACGCATTACAATATCTGTCCGGCGATGGTGGGCCCCAAATAGCTGGCGGAGTATTATCGGATTTATCTCAATGTGCCATCAGATTCAGATCGTCACCACTCTCCTCTTTTTCGTGCCTGCTATCATCTAATACCCGGGAGGAAATCAGAGTGGCCTTACATCGGACCTCGGAGGTCCTTCAAAACGATTGTGGATAAGCTGTCCTCCATAAAGGGATGGAAGAGTCAATTCATCATCGCCGAGGGGAACATTGGTTCCGACTTCCCTTGGAGATGGGGCAATTTCGTTCGGGATGCGGAAACGCATCCAGTTTTGTCCGAGCAGGAGGAGAAAGATTTGGACGTCCTCCGCAACGGCCAGGTGTTCTCGGCCAATGATTTGTGCTCTTTTTGCGGCCGGGCTTAGTCCTCTGGACCCGCAAGGTGAGTCCCTCTTTTATCTTCTCCGTTGTTTATTATCCAGGCGAACGTGTTTGGATTTAATTGCATACTTTCCTCTCTTAAAGCCAAGAGGTCTGCGTTGTCAAGTCTTGTCAAGAGGAAGAGAGGCAAGCGCCCATGGGAGAGCAGCGGCGCGGAGAGAAGTAGGCCCGAGAAGAGGGCTCATACTTCCGTAAGATGCTCACCGGATGCCAGAGTGGCCACGATGGGAGCGTCGGAAGCAGGGCATGGCCGAAAGTTTGCAGACCTGGAGTTGGTTGATGCCGCGTTCGGGCAGCAGGGCATGGCCGAAAGTGTCCATCTTCTTCCGACATTGACAATTCGACCCTCATGAAGATGACACGGGCCTACGCCTCTCGGGTGAGTCACCATTCTTGGGTGGCGGATACTTTTTGGCTGACTTGATTGCATATTCTTACTCATTCTTTATCCTGTAGAGTGTTTTCTTTCTTGGATGATGTGCTCGCATTTGAGTTTGGCGATGGGGGCCGGTGTTCAGGCCAGGAGAGCCAACGCCGAACTCCGATCGTGAGCAGAGGCGTCCGAGAAGTTCGAGGAACTCCTGGCCGCTAGCAACGAAAGCTTGGCGGGGATGAAGGCATCGTATCAGGCTGCTCTAGCTGAAGCGTCTAAGCAAAAGCGTAAAGTGGAGGAGCTGCAGGGGCTCCTAGCGAAGAACGACGACGCGTGCTTGGAGTTGGCTCGAGTTAGGTCAAAGCATTCTGAGGAAGTGGCGGCGATGCAGAAAGAACATAATGAGAGTCTGGGCCAGCTGGGGAAGGAGGCCGCCGACGAGAGAAAATGTCTGGCCAGAATGCTCGATGAAGTAGAGGAGAAGCTGCAACGGCGCGATTGCGAAGTCGCTGACTTGAGAGTCAACGCTAAATGGCACGAAGGGATGATAGCCCGGCTGAGTGATGAGCTATCCCAAGCCCGGAGAGAGGTCGAAGATAAGCAGTTGAGAATTAACGCTCTCCAAAAAAGGGTCGAGTTGGTTAGGGCTGATAAAGCGAGGGCTAGGGGTGAGGCCAAGGAGCTGACCAAAAGGTTGGCCCGACAAGAGGAGGAGGTACGATCCTATTCCCCTTTTTTAGTTTCCTTTGTTGGTTCCTCGTGGTGTCGACTGATTCTGGCTTCACAGATGGCAAAATTAGGGCTGGACAATCGGGCCTTGCAAGGTGAGCTTGCATCTAGCCGAGGTAGGAGTTCGGAACTCGAGGCACGGGCTGGTGAGTTTGAGGAGCAGACTGTTTTTCTACAGGCTCAGGTCACGAAAGCTGAGAGGCAAGTTGCCCTATTGTGGAGCCAATTGGCCGAGGTTGAGATGCAACTTGCCATGCTCAAGGGCGAACAGGATGTGATTGGTACTGACGCCTTCCAACTCGGGGTGGAAGAATGCAGAGACAAGATATCCAGCGAGCATCCAGAATGGGATCTCTCTTTCCTGGATGCTAAAGCTCTTGACGCCGGTGACTCCGGGGGTGAAGAGGAGGATGAGTACATCGACGCTTCGAATACCGATCTTGGTGCCGCCCCGGGTCCCAGCGAGGCCGCAGCTTCTGGAGGACATTCGCAGACTACCGCCGAGGAGGCTAAGATATTCGAGAAGGGCGAATCAAGTCAAGCCTTTGCAGATGTAATTGGGGGTTCTCCTGGAACTGATGCAGTTCCTGACCTTTAAAAGTCACTTCTACGTTTTGCTTCCTGAGCTGTAACTCTGCCTGACGTTCTTTAATGAATGAACTTTTCGCTTCCATTTGAGTGCTTTTTCTTGGGCGGTCCTTCGCTCCAAATTTCGCCCCAATCGCAAGCGACTTATGGCTTGTTGGCGCTGTTTGGTCGTTTTTATTTCAGGATCGAGGGAACGCATTGGCTGGGTCTAAGGCGGGGCGATAGCCTTGATCGGTGAACCGAGAAACGATCTGGTTCGGTTCATGTTTGAGCGATGCAATAGATTAATTAAAACTTGAGGAATGAAGCAGGTCGGTTAAGACCGACGGATAGGGTAGGTCAGCTAGGGCCGACAGACGAAATAAGTCGGCTAGGGCCGATGGGTAAGGTAGGTCGGCTAGGCCGACGGCAAAGTAGGTTGGCTAGGGCCGACGGGCAAAGTAGGTCGGCTAGGGCCGACGGGTGAAGTAGGTCGGCTAGGGCCGACTGATGAGAGTGGTTACCAAAGCGGCGACATGTGGCAGGATTTTGTGTCGGTGGCTCGAGGGCCGATGGCTGGAGCAGGTAGATTTCTTGCTTGGATCAGTTTAAATACCGATGGGGGGTCCGGTTACTATTGGCCATTTCATTCGACGACCTTTGCTAGCTTGATACGAGCTTACACCGGCGGAATGGCTTCTAAGGATGGCGGAAGGTCAATCGGAGCACCAGCCAACGATGCCAACACTCGCTGGGGGGCTCATAGGAGCCGCACTCAGACCGTCGTCGACGGGGAGGTCCTGGCCTCCTTGTTGGAGAGTCGACAACGACTCCAGGAGGCGACCGAACAATATGTGATCGTCTCCACCAGGGAGATCATGCACCTCCGTGCGGTTAACGATCGCTTAGAGAGGCGCATGGCGTCTCTTCAACAGCAGGCGGGTAGCCTTGCGGCGATCAGGGAGAACGGTCGGTGGTTCCGGGAGACAATGGTGAGCCCCTGTGAGGGCTGATATATTTTTTGTTTCTTTTGTCACTTCCTTTTTCGGTGAGTGAAAGAATAGTTTGTGTAGCCCTCACGTTCATTTTTGTTTTGAGATATTCAATTTTGTTGCACAAGTTCTTCGAGCGATTAACTCCTTGGGGAGCAATCGACGAACAATCGGTTTTCGTGCTTTTTGCTGCCCTGCCAGCGCTCTGCCGTTCCGCAGGTAGATCGGTTTTTATTTCACCGGAGTTGATACAGCGCTGTGGGGAGCAAAAAGATGCTTCGGCGCTTTCCGGAAGGCTTTTATGGCATTGGTCTTTTTCCATGCAGGTCATTTTGGCGTACGGTGCATGCACCCATTTACCATTGGAGGATGTTACTTTCGTAGGACGATCTCCTAAACCTGTCAATTTCCGTAAGAACAGTTGGCGATTCTTTGCGTTTAATAACCGTGATTCGGGATCAAAAGGAAATCTTTGCATGCGTCATGGTTCAGGCGATGGGCTCGGTGCGCAGTGGGGCATTGCTTCCATCCTGGGAGGCCACGTGGAGGCATGGGCCAAGTGTTTCGAATCTCGGGGCTTCCGGCCTTGATAGCTATTCCCGGTTCATTTTTGCCTATAAAAAGGGGGAAGAGGGGTCGTGTTAGGCCATCTTCAAAGTTTCCTTCCCCTTTGGAGTTTCCCGCCATGCCCATTTCTCTGGCATTGCGAGTGGGAGGGTCGAGCTTTCCTTTCATAAGCCCTTCGCCTCCGGACAGCTGGGGCAATGAAGGAGCTTCTGAAGAGTTGTTCGCCCTTAGGGGATGAGCCCCGGAGATCATATGGAGAGCGCACAGGAGGGGCGCAGAGATCACACGGAGAGCGCACATATGTGCTTCTCGTGTGACCTTTGTGGTTCCCCCTTGGGGACGTACGTTAGGAAGTGCACGCGGACTCCCCATGGGTTGTGTGAATTTCGCCTCATCCCCTGGTTTCGATCCCTGGGCTCGCCCGCCTGGGGAATCTTTCGCCACATGGGGAGGGGGTGATGGTGCGTCGCCCGCAGGTACCTTGCCTTTGAGTTTGGGCAAGGTGGGGCGGTACACACTCGGTTTGGGAGAGCGTTCCGATGCCAGGGTCCGCGGGCTTCCTATCTACTCGTCGGGGGGCCTCTCGGTTGGGTGGTTAGGGGTAATATCCCGTCCACCCTTTCCAATCACTCTGATATCTCGGTTGGATCGCCAAGATATCATTATTTATCGAAGTTGGCCGCAATTGTTGGTCCATGTCGTCCGCCCATTATCGGCTTGAGCTGACTGTTTGCGGTTTATCTGGTTCGTTGGTCCGGACGCCGGAGCATCACAGTTGCCCAGATCTGCTGTGGAGCAGTTGCCCGAGTTTTGTGCTTGTCTTTATTTTATGCATTTCAATGCTCTTGTAACGCCTCTTAGGCATTTGTAATTGGCTTTGATGGCAACGAAATAAAGAAAGTTTTGCTCTGTTTCTCAACCTCTATTTCTCCTGTGCCAAGTTGTTGTTGCTGGCCATGGGATACAAGGACGTCCCGTTCGTTTTTAGGCGAGGATCCCGCGCTATCCAAACTAGTCAGGGCTTGCAAGCTGCCCTGGTCCAGACGGAGGTTTAGAGGTTGTTTGGCGGTAGAATACGTTCCTTAACTTGGGCCGAAGCTCGGAGATTCATGCTTCGACTACATTGAGTCCGAGTATTTATGGCTCGGCGCTGCTGAGGTTCGGAGAACGGTTGCTCAGCCCTGCCAAGGTTCGAGATTTGTTACTTGGCCCTGCCAAGGTTCGGAGATTTATTACTTGGCCCTGCCAAGGTTTGGAGATTTGTTACTTGGCCCTGCCAAGGTTTGAAGATTCGTTACTTGGCCCTGCCAAGGTTTAGAGATTTATTACTTGGCCCTGCCAAGGTTCGGAGATTTGTTACTTGGCCCTACCAAGGTTCGAAGATTCCGAGCTCGGAGAAGTGACTTAGTCGTCACCATGAGTCATAATGCCAGGTCCCTGCGGCGTTCGGTAAGGGGCGTTAAGGCGGAACGGGCGGTTCATGGTCACGCCCTCCATTTATGACACGACCCCTTCCGAGGGGGCAAATTATTGTCAGGTGATGGAATTCTTTCTTTTCCACGCTTCCCGAAAGGCGGCCCGCTTAAAAGAGCTTGGGGAAGTGTTGGAAGCATTTACTGCGCGGGGCCGGCAAATTGGGAAGTACCCTGTTCCCAGAGAAAAAGAGGGGGTTCCCGAACAGTCCGCTCGCATTACCGATTTCGCTTGGGATGGGGCACGGCCTTTAGGATTCTGCAGGCATCAATTAAAGCGGTGATACGTGGCGAGTTCTCATGGGTCGGTAGTTATGGCCCGACTGATCGGAATACTCGCTTAAAAAGTATAAATACGGACGGGGGGTGCTGATTTTCGCCACCCCTCTGGTTTAGTTTCAGAATAGTTTTCGACATGGCTTCTCAAGGGAGAGGGCAATCATCTGATGATTTAAGGGCATCGATCAACGGCTTGCTGCATCTGGAGGGGGGCCGTCCCACCATTACGGTCGATGGGGAGGCCTTGGCGTCGGCCTTCGCGAGCCATCAGCGGCTCGAAAGGGTCATTGAAGAGTACGTGGCCATCACCACGAGGGAGGTCGAGGCCCTCCGTGAGGTGGTGGACCGGCAACGGGGGAGATATCATCTCTCCATCGATAGGTTGCCGAGCTCTCCCAGCGCCTGGAAGACTTGCTGGCCTCCGGAAGTGACAGCGAGCCCTAGCAAGGGCTTCTTTTTCTTTTTCTTTTCTTTTGCCGCCGTTGTCCTTCCCTCCTTTTTAATCAATGAATACAAAGTTTTATCATACTATGCATTCTGTTGTTCCCAGAGCATTTGCGAACGTTGGTTGGGTTTTTCCGGCCACCCAAGTTCGAGCCAGGTCTTGTGAGACCACGGTCGGGCTTAATTAGGGCATGCAAGCCACTCGAATCCGGACGTAGCTTAGGAGGACACTTAGGTCGGTCGGGGCTTATGAGCTACCCGAGTCCAAGCTAAGTTATGCACATTGTTTAGGTCGGCTGGGGCTTATGAGCTGCCCGAATTCGAAACAAGTTTTCTTGGGGGGCCACCGGTCTCTGCTCGGACCGGCGGCGGACCTAGGCGATCCTTTAGAAGGAGTCCCTTTACTTCCTCCGGAGCATCAGGAGGTCTTTGTTTTCGTATTCATTTATAGGGTATTCGAGAAGTCACCCTACTTCAAATGATGTCCTAGGGGGCGGCTAAGGCGTGAGGACTTTGCTCCTTCGGCCGATGGTTTGGCAGTCGGACACGACCAGGGCGCGAGAGTGTCACTCGGTAGGCCCAAGGAGCTTGATAGCTAAGGTCGCTCCCCGGCTTTGGCCGAGGTTTCGAGCGGCAGGGTGTAGTCCTTGGCTTTGGCCAAGGTTTGGAGAATTTGTTGCTCGGCCCAGCCGACGTTCGGAGAATTTGTTGCTCGGTGTTGGGGAGATTATTGAGAAATTGTTGCCCCAATCTAATTGATTTTGATGATTACCAAAAGCCATGAGTATATTAAAAGATGCAATAAGTTTATTTACATAAGAAATGAATTTATTTAGAATAATCAATGAGTATGTTAAGTATGACTTTAATCAATTTGAAAGTAACTTCAAGCTCCATGTTTAAGCTTTCAAAAGAAATTTTTACACTTCATATTTCAATCAATGAGTTTTTGGAACATTTCTTGAATTGATTCCTAATGACAATTTTATTGTATTCAAGTCAAAAAATTGATTTAAAATGAATCTGGAATGAATTTCAAGTCAATCAGAAAATTCTCTGATTTTTGATACGTTCCAGAGCCGACTCTAGAGTTTCAGAGTCGACTCCACTCAGTATACAGAGATTCCTGATTTTACGAGTCGACCCCTGTGATTTCAAGAGTCGACCCCCAATTTTGTCGAGCCAACTCCATGACTGTGTGAGTCGACTCCGCTCAGACTCCAGAGAATTATTTTTCTGAGCACTTCGCGAGTCGACCCCTAACTTTTCATGAGTCGACCCCCGACTGTCAGGAGTCGACACCTTATTTTCGATGAGTCAACCCTTGACTTTCTGAATATTTCTATTTTTGGTATCGCGTCTTCGAGCCGACTCGCCTAAAGCAGGAGTCGACTCCAACAAATCTGGATGTGATTTTTCTGAATGCCAACTCAGCGTCAACGGTAAGATTTTTCAATAACGGCTATATTTCTTTGTTTCTAACGGCTATATTTTTGCAGAATCTATAAATAGAGAAGCCGTTTTCAAATCAAAGATATACATATAGAGAGATATACAAATCTAGAGAGAAAAAGAAAAATCTTTCAGAAAAAGAGGAAAAACAGAGCATCATTTGAAAAAATCCGAGATTCAAAAATAGAGTGAAAGAAATGGCGTGAAATCAAAGGAAGCTTCATTCGTGCTCAAGTTCATCAATCCAAGAAAGCTTCAGAAGAAAATCCAAGAGCTATTCAAGAGAAATCAAGAGATTTTCAACATTCAAAGAAAGAAAGAAAAAGCTCAAATCAACTTCTCAACTGCTTCAACTGTGAAGAATCGGAGCTGAGGCTTGATTCAATCTAGCAAGAGAAGAAGAAAAGAAGAAAAGCTCAAAAGCCAACCATCTCAAATCAGGCTTTTCTAAACTTGTTATTTATTTGATTATCTGCTCATTAAGGAGCTTTGTATTTGAAAAACATATTTCATTTGTTTGTATCTAGTTCAATCTGGGGGATTGAACTAGTGGAGGTAGTCTTACCTCGGTACAAGCTTGGTAAGCTTGTGTTAGGGTTTTTGTGCTGGTGAGCCCTTGAAAACCAGCTGGGTTCGTTGTGCACCCGGAAAAAACAAGTTTGAGTTGTGAGCTTGGTAAAACAACTCAGCTGTAATCTAGAGGATTATAGTGTGGACCCAAGTGAATCTTGGGAGTGGACGTAGGTGTTGGATACACCGAACCACTATAAAATCTTTGTGTTTGCCGTGTTCTATTGACTCTATCTCTATCTCTATTATTCACTGCACTTTTATTTACTTTGCATTTGCCTTCATTAATCTCAAGCAAACTATTTTAAAAGGGCTAAATTTTTTAAGAACCCAATTCACCCCCCCCCCTCTTGGGTTGTCATCTGGGCCAACAATTGGTATCAGAGCTAGTGCTCATTAGATTTTGATCACACGATCAAGAGCTAAAGTTCCAAATGGCAACACAAGTTGGTTCTTTTGCTGAAGGTCATTCTACGAATAGACCTCCACTTTTTAATGGCTCAAACTATTCTTATTGGAAAGCTAGAATGAGGATATTCATTCAAGCTTCTGATTATGAGCTTTGGGGTGTTATAATTAATGGACCTAGTACACCCACACATGTTATTGATGGCACTATTGTTCCTAAGCCCGAAAGGGACTGGAATGATAATGATAGGAAAATGGCACACTTAACGCTAAAGCCATGAATGTACTATATTGCTCATTAGACGCTAATGAATTCAATAGAATCTCCACTTGTAATTCCGCAAAGGAGATTTGGGATAGATTAGAGGTTACCCATGAGGGTACCAATCAAGTGAAAGAATCCAAAATAAATATTCTTGTTCAAATATGAGTTATTTATATGGAACAATCTGAAACCATTGCATGCATGTACACTAGATTCACTGACATTATAAATGGTTTGAAAAGTCTTGGTAAGACATATACTAACTCTGAACTTGTTCGGAAAATTCTTAGGTCTCTACCAAGATCATGGGAAGCAAAGATGACTGCAATCCAAGAAGCTAAGGACCTCAATACTTTACCCTTAGAGGAGCTTCTAGGATCCCTAATGACCCATGAGCTGACTATGAGGCAGCATGTTGAGGAGGATTCAAAGAAAAAGAAAATGATTGCCCTCAAAGCTGCAAAAGATGAAGAGAGCAGCAGCGATGATGATGATGATGATGATGAGACTGCTCTCTTAGCAAAGAAATTTAAGAGATTTATGAGAAAAGAAACCCTTCCACAAGAAAAAATTTGGAGTTAAGTGGGAAGGAGAAAAGGATAAGATTAAGGACAAGGACAAGGAAGAGAAAGACCCCTTGACTTGCTATGAATGTAATAAACCGGGGCACTTTAGAAATGAATGTCCTAGATTGAAGAAAGCCTACAAAAAGAAGAAGAAGGCTTATATGGCGACTTGGAGTGATAGCGAGGAATCTTCTTCCGAAGAAGAAGAGCAAAAGGAAGTCGCAAACATATGCTTCATGGCGGACGACAACGAAGAGGTAAGCACCGAAACCCCCGATGATGAATTTACATTTGATGAAATGTTTGAAGCTTTTAATGAATTGATGATTGATTTAAATTTTGAAAAAGAAATACAAGCTTTTGAAAAATGAAAATTAACTTTCATTAAAGAAAAGGAAGATCTTAATAATGAAGTTAAGAAACTTAAATCTGAAAATGAAATTTTAAAAAAGAAAAGAATTAATTCCAATGAAAATGATAAACTAAAGAAAGAGGTTGAAAAAGTATAAAACATGTTGAAAATTTACCTTAAGCTCAACTAAACTAAACATGATTTTAGATAGTCAAAAAGCTGTTTTTGACAAAGCAGGTTTAGGGTATAACACATTAAGGAAACAAAAATCACTAAAGAATATTTTTGTAAAACCAAAGTAATATAACTTGTTTCAAATGTAATGAAAAGGGTCATAAATCATTTGAATGCAAAATGTTAAATAATAAAAAGTTAAATATTAAAGCAAAGAAAATATGGGTTCCGAAAGGAACAATTTTTGTTGCTGCTAACCATGAAGGACCCAAGAAAGCTTGGGTACCTAAACATAAAGTTTAAATTTGTTGCAGGAATGTCTTGTAGCCAAAAGATCAAAGAAAAAGTGGTACCTTGATAGTGGCTGCTCAAGACATATGACGGGTGACAAAGATGAATTCATCACCCTGGAAGAAAAGAAAGGTGGAGTTGTGACGTTTGGCGATAACGGTAAAGGTCAAATTATGGGCCTTGGTAAAGTTCGCATAACTCCATCTATAGTTATTGATAATGTACTTTATGTTGATGGTTTAAAGCATAATTTAATTAGTATAAGCCAACTATGTGACAAAGGTTTTAATGTTTCATTTAAATCTTCTATTTGCATAGTATCTAATTCCATTAATGATAGCATTGTTTTTACTGGTTATAGATATGGCAATGTGTACTTGATTGACTTAGATAAATTATCTGAAAGTAGTCATTGCCTAATTGCTGACAATGCTAACATAAATGATATTGGATGGTTATGGCATCGTAGATTAGGTCATGCAAGCACACACCTTATTTCAAAACTAATTAAAATGGATTTAGTTAAAGGATTACCTAAACTAGATTTTGAAAAAACAAAATATGTGATGCATGTCAATTTGGAAAACAAACGAGAAGTTCTTTAAATCTAAAAATGTTGTTTCAACTTCTAGGGCTTTAGAGCTACTTCACATGGATCTTTTCGGACCAACTAGAACCACAAGTCTAGGAGGAAAGAAATATGGTCTAGTGATTGTAGATGATTATTCTAGATATACTTGGGTAATGTTTTTAGCTCACAAAGATGAGACTTTCTCGATATTCCTGAAATTCTTCAAGAAAGTCACAAATGAGAAAAACACTACTATAGTATCTCTAAGAAGTGATCATGGAACAGAATTTGAAAATCACTTATTTGAAAATTTCTGCACTGAAAATGGAATTAATCATAATTTTTCAGCCCCTAGGACTCCACAACAAAATGGTGTAGTTGAAAGAAAAAATAGGACTCTAGAAGACATGGCCCGTACCATGCTATGCGAAAGTAACCTACCAAAGTATTTTTGGGCGGAAGCTATTAACACAGCATGTTACATCTTAAACAGAGCTTTAATAAGACCAATATTAAAGAAAACACCTTATGAATTATGGAATGAAAGAAAACCAAATATAAAATACTTTCATGCATTTGGATGTAAATGTTTCATTCATAATAATGGTAAAAACAACTTAGGAAAATTTGATGCTAAATCTGATGAAGGAATTTCTTAGGTTATTCAACAACTAGTAAAGCTTATAGAATCTTTAACAAGAAAACCTTAATTGTTGAAGAATCCATACATGTAGTTTGATGAATCTTTAGCAACTGGATCTGAAAAGATTGATGATGAGGAAGATACAAACATAATTGAAAAAGATCTTGAAAAACTTAATATTGAAGTATCTTCTGATCATGAACAAGAGGCTAAAGATGATGACTCACATAAGGACGATGATGTAATATTGATCATAATGATATAGATCTTCCGAGAGACTGGAGATATGCCCATAGTCATCCCAAGGAATTGATTATAGGTGATCCATCTCAAGGTATAAGAACTAGATCATATATGAGAAATATCAGTAATCATCTTGCATTTGTTTCACAAATTGAACCTAAAACTATAGAAGATGCTGAAAAAGATAACAATTGGATGTTAGCAATGCAAGAAGAATTAAATCAATTTACAAGAAATAATGTATGGACTTTAGTTGAAAGACCTAAAAATCATTCAGTAATAGGATCAAAATGGGTTTTTAGAAATAAACTTGATGAAAATGGCATTGTAATTAGAAACAAAGCTAGATTAGTTGCAAAAGGATATAATCAAGAAGAAGGCATTGATTTTGATGAAACTTTTGCACCTGTAGCTAGATTAGAAGCTATTAGGCTATTACTAGCATTTGCATGTCACATGAACATTAATTTATTTCAAATGGATGTTAAAAGCGCATTTTTAAATGGATTTATAAATGAAGAAGTATATGTAGAACAACCACCTGGTTTTATAGATCACGAATTTACAAATCACGTTTTTAAATTACACAAAGCATTATATGGTTTGAAACAAGCACCTAGAGCTTGGTATGATAGATTAAGTAAATTCTTAATTGAAAATGATTTTTGATGATGCCAAGTCACCGCCTTCGAACGTCGGGGAAGACGGATGTTTCGCTCCGGGAAATCATGCAAGAAAAGTCCCCAGGGACCGGTAGCACCGGTGGGGACCCTCCGACGATCAAGTTAGTGGCTTGGGTTCAGACAAGGAACCACCCCCGCGAAGAGAAGCTGGGGCAGTTAGGGTTTCTGATCAAAAGGAGAAAGCTTAGAGAGTGAGTTCAGATCCCTCTTACAGCCTGAATATGTCTCTTTATACCTGTCTGAATACCGTGACGTGCAGCTTCGGAAGGCCTTTCTTGTACTGTCACTGATGGACGTGGCTGGGCTCCTATTGCTAGAGGCGGCGAGTCGTACTCCTAGTAAGGCGTGGTGGCGCACAGAGGCATGCAACGCGCCAAACATCGTTTATGAGGCATGACCCTCCATACTGGGGCACACTTTACAGGAGTACTAAATGGTACTACGGCAAGGCACAGCCATGTGCTGAAGATCATGCGTGAGCACCGTGCATGCTGACAGTTGCTGTTTCTTCGGCGGTTGAATAGCGTATCGACCATGCACCCTGAGGCCAGTAGGGGCCCCACCCGACCCTGAGAGGGTGCCGGAGGTGGGGAAATGACCGTTCACCCCGAGGCCGGTAGGGGCCCCGGGGTTAAGAAATGATGACCCCACCCCGACCCCGAGGGGGTGCCGAAGGTGGGGAAATTACCGTTCACCCCGAGGCCGATAGGGGCCCCGGGGTTAAGAAATGATGACCCCACCCCGACCCCGAGGGGGTGCCGGAGGTGGGGAAATTACCGTTCACCCCGAGGCCGGTAGGGGCCCCGGGGTTAAGAAATGATGACCCCACCCCGACCCGAGGGGGTGCCGGAGGTGGGGAAATTACCGTTCACCCCGAGGCCGGTAGGGACCCCGGGTTAAGAAATGATGACCCCACCCCGACCCCGAGGGGGTGCCGAAGGTGGGGAAATTACCGTTCACCCCGAGGCCGGTAGGGGCCCCGGGGTTAAGAAATGATGACCCCACCCCGACCCCGAGGGGGTGCCGGAGGTGGGGAAATTACCGTTCACCCCGAGGCGGTAGGGACCCCGGGGTTAAGAAATGATGACCCCACCCCGACCCGAGGGGTGCCGGAGGTGGGAAATTACCGTTCACCCCAAGGCCGGTAGGGGCCCCGGGGTTAAGAATGATGACCCCACCCCGACCCCGAGGGGGTGCCGGAGGTGGGGAAATTACCGTTCACCCCGAGGCCGGTAGGGGCCCCGGGGTTAAGAAATGATGACCCACCCCGACCCCGAGGGGGTGCCGGAGGTGGGAATTACCGTTCACCCCGAGGCCGGTAGGGACCCCGGGGTTAAGAAATGATGACCCCACCCCGACCCGAGGGGGTGCCGAAGGTGGGGAAATTACCGTTCACCCCGAGGCCGGTAGGGGCCCCGGGGTTAAGAAATGATGACCCCACCCCGACCTCGAGGGGGTGCCGGAGGTGGGGAAATTACCGTTCACCCGAGGCGGTAGGGACCCCGGGGTTAAGAAATGATGACCCCACCCCGACCCCGAGGGGGTGCCGGAGGTGGGGAAATTACCGTTCACCCAGGCCGGTAGGGGCCCCGGGGTTAAGAAATATGACCCCACCCCGACCCCGAGGGGTGCCGGAGGTGGGGAAATTACCGTTCACCCCGAGGCCGGTAGGGGGCCCCGGGGTTAAGAAATGATGACCCCACCCCGACCCCGAGGGGTGCCGGAGGTGGGGAAATTACGTTCACCCCGAGGCCGGTAGGGACCCGGGGTTAAGAAATGATGACCCCACCCGACCCGAGAGGGTGCCGGAGGTGGGGAAAATACCGTTCACCCCGAGGCCGGTAGGGGCCCCGGGGTTAGAAATGATGACCCCACCCCGACCCGAGGGGTGCCGGAGGTGGGAAAATTACCGTTCACCCGAGGCCGGTAGGGACCCCGGGGTTAAGAATGATGACCCCCCCCGACCCCGGGGGGTGCCGGAGGTGGGGAAATTACCGTTCACCCCGAGGCCGGTAGGGGCCCCGGGGTTAAGAAATGATGACCCCACCCCGACCCGAGGGGGTGCCGGAGGTGGGGAAATTACCGTTCACCCCGAGGCCGGTAGGGACCCGGGGTTAAGAAATGATGAGCCACCCCGACCCGAGGGGTGCCGAAGGTGGGGAAATTACCGTTCACCCCGAGGCCGGTAGGGGCCCGGGGTTAAGAAATGATGACCCCACCCCGACCCCGGGGGGTGCCAGAGGTGGGGAAATTACCGTTCACCCGAGGCCGGTAGGGACCCGGGGTTAAGAAATGATGACCCCACCCCGACCCCGAGGGGGTGCCGGAGGTGGGGAAATTACCGTTCACCCCGAGGTGGTAGGGGCCCCGGGGTTAGAAATGATGACCCCACCTCGACCCCGAGGGGGTGCCGGAGGTGGGGAAATTACCGTTCACCCGAGGCCGGTAGGGACCCCGGGGTTAAGAAATGATGACCCCACCCCGACCCCGAGGGGGTGCGGAGGTGGGGAAATTACCGTTCACCCCGAGGCCGGTAGGGGCCCCGGGGTTAAGAAATGATGACCCCACCCCGACCCCGGGGGGTGCCGGAGGTGGGGAATTACCGTTCACCCCGAGGCCGGTAGGGACCCCACCCCGACCCGAGGGGGTGCCGGAGGTGGGGAAATTACCGTTCACCCCGAGGTGGTAGGGGCCCCGGGGTTAAGAAATGATGACCCCACCCCGACCCCGAGGGGGTGCCGGAGGTGGGGAAATTACCGTTCACCCGAGGCCGGTAGGGGCCCGGGGTTAAGAAATGATGACCCCACCCCGACCCCGAGGGGGTGCCGGAGGTGGGGAAATTACCGTTCACCCCGAGGCCGGTAGGGGCCCCGGGGTTAAGAATGATGACCCCACCCGACCCCGAGGGGGTGCCGGAGGTGGGGAAATTACCGTTCACCGAGGCTGGTAGGGGCCCCGGGGTTAAGAAATGATGACCCCACCCCGACCCCGGGGGTGCCGGAGGTGGGGAAATTATCGTTCACCCCGAGGCCGGTAGGGGCCCCGGGGTTAAGAAATGATGACCCCACCCCGACCCCGAGGGGGTGCCGGAGGTGGGGAAATGACTGACTGCCGTTACTCTGCCTGATGACGTTGGGATCAGTCATATGACGTTGGGATCAGTCATATCAGATTGCCCCCTCACCCCTGGGGCGAAGCGGGTCCCACCGCTGAGGCCCAAGGGGCGTTCTCACGTGGCTGATCCCTAGCCTTGTTCCTTATGCGGACGGTACGGGGGATGCAAAGAGACGGCCTTCCGTATCACGCCAGCCACGATCGCCCTCGAAAGTGAGGATCAACTCTTCGAAGTCCGCGCGGAAAGGTGCGTAATGATTTCTTCCCATTACGGCGATATCAACGGGGGCCCCACCATCGGTCGGGGGCGTATCGCGCCGCGCGCTGGGGCCTTCCTCGAGGCGAGCCAGCGTATGGTGAAGGGCCGCGTGGCCGACGGGACATGGCGGGATTTTGAAAAACCCCACAAAGCCAGGCGGGGGAAGGAACTGGCACCATACCACCCCATCATCGTCTTCCTCTCTGCCTGTTCTCCTAGTGCTCCTGCAACCTGCAAGCTCGCGTCCAACTTTCCTTGTTTCTCCAGGTCAGCCTCTTTCATCTTGATTCTTCTTTTTTCAGAGTCTACCCTCTTGGACATCGGAGGACGGTTCTGAGGACCGTCCTCCCTCTGTGGGGCTCCAAACCCTTCTCCTTCTCCTCCAGTCGAATGGTCCTCTGATTCAGAGGACCACATTCCTTTGGCCCGGCGGCAGGCCGCGGCGGAGCCGCCGGTGGAGCTGCGGTGGAGCCGCGTTGAGGGGTCATCGGCCGGGGTCGGGACCTCCTCGAGGTGGAGGAATCCCCAGGGGGGGTAGCCTCCTCGATGACACGGTCGGATCTGGAAAGGATCCGGGCCCGTTATCGGATCCCTCAGGAGATCAAACTATTTCTCCGACCCCCGACGACCGGGTTATCTCCTCCCGACCCGGTGTAGCCTTTTATGAGGTCTGCCTACAGGTAGGCCTCCGTCCTCCTTTCCACCCTTTTTTTATCACGCTCCTTGACTTCTATTCCTTAACCCCCTCCCAGCTAGTCCCGATCTTGTCGGGTAATTAGCGCCTTTGTTATCCTTTGTCATCGCCTAGGTATTACCCCTAGGGTCAGTTTGTTCCGTAACTTTTATTCTCTTCGGGCCCAGAAGGGTTGGTGGGTGTTTCAGCCCCGACCCAATAGGGTCATCAAACTCCTTTTGCCTTCATCGATTAAGGGGTGGAAACCCCGTTTCTTTTTGCTAATATCGATCAAGTCCGGCCCCGGTGGGGGAACCCCGACCTCGGGGAACGTCGCGACCGTCCAGCCTGGGGACCGGGAAGCGATGGGGGCTTGCTGACTGCCGAGATTCCCCGGTACACCCTACTGCTAGGGGAGGAGAACTTCGAGTTGGCGGGCCTAGTCTCCCATCGGGGTAAGTCCTCTTCGCACTTAGCTAAAAATCCCGCTCTTCTTTCTTCTCTTTTTTTTTTTTTTTTTTTTACTGAAAACTTGACTTGCATTGTGCAGCAATGAAAATTCCGAGGGCGAAATGTTAAAGGTCATCAAGAAAAGGGGTCGGGAAGGATCATCCGGGGGGCAGCAAGCCCCGGCCCCGAAGCGCTTGGTGATCCGGGCCTCCTCCTCCTCCGCGAGGGCCTCCTCCCCAGCGAGGACCTCCCCTCCCGAGATTCCGCAACACATCCCTGTCCCGCGGAGGTCGACCTCACGGCCGACACTCCACCGGAGGCTGGAGCTGCAGCGGGAGGTACCGCTGCAGAGTTGGTGGCGGGGGAGCCCGTGCCGACCGGAGGGCTCCCGGTTTCCGAGGAGCAGGGAGCGACTTCATTTGGTGCCAGCCGGGACTGGGGGGAGGGGCCATCCGGTCCCGCCAGTCCAGCCCCCGAGGGGCCGGTTAGGGGCGACCCGCCCCACAGGGCCGGGGAGGTCAGAGGCGGCGAGGGAAGCGGAGACGCACCCAGGTCGCCCCTGGGCTTCCTCGGCGATGGCTATTTGGCCGAGCGGTCCTGGGCTCGGTTCTGGATCCTAGGATCACCGAAGGCCTTGGCCGTCAAAAGACAGGCGAGTTCTTCAGGGAGTCTTATGCCGCTGCGTTCAGGGTAGGCGACCTTCTTGCCCTTTATCCCCTATTGTTTCTGTACGCATACTTTGCTGACTGAGGCTTGTGCGCGCATTGTGCATTCCCTAAAGGCCGCTAGGAGGTGATCCGCGGGGGGAAGAAACTTCTCCGGGAGATGCAGGACCGCGCAGAAGCAGCAGAGAGAAGGCACTGGAGGAGATCAAGGAGTCCTGCGCCCAGAGGTAAGAGCCGCCGAGGGCAAAGTGGAGATCGAGGCCAACCGCGCGCGCGCGGCGATCTCCCAGATGATGGAGTCCGAGAGCGCGGTTATGGCGAGGAACATTCACATCTCGGAGCTAACCGAGGCTCTTCGGGAGGCCGAGGAACGGGCGGGAGCGGCGTCGGAGGAGGCTTAGAGCGGCGAGAGAAGAGGCCGAAGTGGCAAAGAAGCGGCTGGCCAGTATAAGGAAGAGATAAGTCGCGTCAGAGAGAAACCGAGGAAGGGACGCGGGTGGAAGCCTTAGCCGCAGAAAAAACTCGAGCTGCAAGCTTGTCGAAGATATAAGGTGTCTGAGCGTTACACAGATGACCTAGCCGAAGCTTCAGCCGCCGCGTTCCTCGATGGATTCCAGTACGCCAAGGGAAAGTGGCCAAAGATCTAGATTTCCCCCGCCCTGGAGGTTGAGCCAGAGTCATCGTCGGACCCGGCCCCTTCCGATGACGAACCCGCACCGGCGGAGCCTTGAGTCCGCACCAGTTACTTTGCTGCCTTTCTTTGCTTCTGTAAGCCCGACTATGTCGGGGTTTTGTAATCCCCTTCTATTAATGAAAGCACCTTTCTCGACGATTTTGCATTGTTATTGACTTTGTGATTGACATGTGGCACGAGTCTGTTTGTCCCGACGATTCTAGGGAACCCTTCCTACCACGCCGTTCCGCCTTAATTACATGAACCGCTAGTTAAAGTTCGGTGGGTTGAATCTTGGGAGCGGGCACGCTGATCGGAGACTAGGCCGGTAGGCGCCCTTGGAGCCACAGGCGTGACGCTTGATCAAGCATCGAACCTAGCGTTGGTCTGGCGCGTGGCTTGATGCCCGCGGGACTTGGCTTTGGTCTGACGGTAGAGCGCCGGGTCCTGACTGCGAAGAACCCTTGGTACGCCAATCCGCCAGCGGTTCGCGGGTTTTATGCTCGATTGCGCGGGCTTTAAGTGCCGACGAAGTGCCGGGCTTTTGTTGTTGAGAGCCGGTGGTACACCGCTCTGCCAGTGGTACACTGGGCTTATGCCTGGCTGGTGCAGGGCTTTGAGTGCCGACGGAAGTGCCGGGCTTTTGTTGTTGAGAGCCGGTGGTACACCGCTCTGCCAGTGGTACACTGGGCTTATGCCTGGCTGGTGCAGGGCTTTGAGTGCCGACGAAAGTGCCGGGCTTTTGTTGTTGAGAGCCGGTGGTACACCGCTCTGCCATGGTAC
Source organism: Calamus simplicifolius (assembly GCA_900491605.1). Taxonomy (NCBI): domain Eukaryota; kingdom Viridiplantae; phylum Streptophyta; class Magnoliopsida; order Arecales; family Arecaceae; genus Calamus; species Calamus simplicifolius. Next base: position 365 of record UESW01004368.1, on the reverse strand, counting down.
ACTGGGCTTATGCCTGGCTGGTGCAGGGCTTTGAGTGCCGACGGAGTGCCGGGCTTTGTTGTTGAGAGCCGGTGGTACACCGCTCTTGCCAGTGGTACACTGGGCTTATGCCTGGCTGGTGCAGGGCTTTGAGTGCCGAAGAGTGCCGGGCTTTTGTTGTTGAGAGCCGGTGTACACCGCTCTGCCAGTGGTACACTGGGCTTATGCTGGCTGGTGCAGGGCTTTGAGTGCCGAAGTGCCGGGCTTTTGTTGTTGAGAGCCGGTGGTACCACCGCTCTGCCAGTGGTACACTGGGCTTATGCCTGGCTGGTGCAGGGCTTTGAGTGCCGACGAAGTGCCCGGGCTTTTGTTGTTGAGAGCCGGTG
>UESW01004367.1:1074559-1107497 GCA_900491605.1 Calamus simplicifolius | reverse complement strand
TTTTCAAAACCTTGAAATCCCCAACAAGTTCATTAAAAGCATCAAAAAGTTCATCAAAAGCAAACTCATCGCAAGGGTTATTCGGAACTTACCTCATCATTGTCGTCCGCCATAAAACATACATTTGCGACTTCCTTTTGTTCTTCTTCTTCGGAAGAAGATTCCTCGCTGTCACTCCATGTCGCCACATAAGCCTTCTTTTTCTTTTTGTAGGCTTTCTTCAATTTTGGACATTCATTCCTAAAGTGCCCCGGTTTATTACACTCATAGCAAGTCAAGGGGTCTTTCTCTTTTTCTTTGTCCTTGTCCTTGTTTTATCCTTTTCTCCTTCCCACTTAGCTCCAATTTTTCTTGTGGAAGGGTTTCTTTCTCCTCATGAATCTTTTAAATTTCTTTGCTAAGAGAGCAGTCTCTTCATCATCATCATCACTGCTGCTCTCTTCTTCTTTTGCAGCTTTGAGGGCAATACTTTCTTTTTCTTTGTGTCCTCCTCTACATGCTGCCTCATAGTCAGCTCATGGGTCATAAGAGATCCTAGAAGCTCCTCTAAGGGTAAAGTGTTGAGGTCCTTAGCTTCTTGGATTGCTGTCATTTTTGCTTCCCATGATCTTGGTAATGACCTAAGAATTTTTCGAACAAGTTCAGAGTTAGTATATGTCTTACCAAGACTTTTCAAACCATTTACAATATCTGTAAATCTAGTGTACATGCATGCAATGGTTTCAGATTGTTCCATGCTAAACAATTCATATTTATGAACAAGAATATTAATTTTAGATTCTTTTACTTGGTTGGTACCCTCATGGGTAACCTCTAATCTATCCCAAATCTCCTTTGTGGAATTACATGTGGAGATTCTATTAAATTCATTAGCATCTAAGGAGCAATATAAGACATTCATGGCCTTAGCATTAAGCTGTGCCATTTTCCTATCATTATCATTCCAGTCCCTTTCGAGCTTAGGAACAATAGTGCCATCTATAACATGTGTGGGTGTACTAGGTCCATTAATTATAACACCCCATAGCTCATAATCAGAAGCTTGAATGAATATCCTCATTCTAGCTTTCCAATATGAATAATTTGAACCATTAAACAGTGGAGGTCTATTCGTAGAATGACCTTCAGCAAATGATCCAACTTGAGCTGCCATTTGGATCTTTAGCTCTTGATCGTGTGATCAAAATCTAATGAGCACTAGCTCTAATACCAATTGTTGGCCCAGATGACAACCCAAGAGGGGGGGGGGGGGATGAATTGGGTTCTTTAAAAATTAGCCTTTTGAATTATTTGTTTGCTTAGTATGAATGAAGGAATGCAATGCAAAAAAATGCAGTGAATAAGATAGAGATAGAGATAGAGATAATGGAGACACGGCAAACACAAAGATTTTATAGTGGTTCGGTGTATCCAACACCTACGTCCACTCCCAAGATTCACTTGGGTCCACACTATAATCTTCCTTGATTACAGCCGAGTTATTTTACAAGCTCACAACTCAAACTTGTTGTTTTCCCGGGCGCACAACGAACCCAGCTGGTTTTCAAGGGCTCACCAGCACAAAAACCCTAACACAAGCTTAACCAAGCTTGAACCGAGGTAAGACTACCTCCTCTAGTTCAATCCCCCAGATTGAACTAGCACAAACAATAGAAATATGTTTTTCAAATACAAAGCTCCTCAATGAGCAGATAACAAATAAGAATAACAAGGTTTAGAAAAGCCTGGTTTGTAGTTGGTTGGCTTTTGAGCTTTTCTTCTTTTCTTCTTTTCTTCTTCTCCTTGCTGGATTGAATCAAGCCTCAGCTCCGATTCTTCACAGTTGAAGCAGTTGAGAAGGGTTGAAAAGCAAGAAACTTATCCTCTTTCTCCAATTTGGAAATCCACCAAAACTTTGATTTGAATGCCTTGGATTCCTCTTGAGCATTTTGGAGTAGAGTGGATTTGAGCTAGAAGGTTTTCCTCTTGAGATTCAGGCTCTCTCTTTTTTGGATTTTTGGATTGGGATTTCTCTATTTGTTTCTCTATTTTTCCATTTTCCGTTCTTCTCTTTGAATGATAGTCTTCCCTTTTTATAGATTTTCTTCAAGCCATTTTTGGAAGAAAACTATCCGTTGGAGTAACTTCTAACAAAATATATCCGTTAGAAATAAAGTAAAATAGAAATATTACCGTTAGAGCTGATCTGGCAATTTGATTTTTCGTTCCAGGTGGGTTGGAGTCGACTCTAACTTTTCTGGAGTCGGCTAACTCGAAACACTTTAATCCGTTATTTCTGGAGTCGTCTCTGACTTTTCTGGGGTCGACAAGAAATTTTTCTGGAGTCGACTCTAACAGACCCGGAGTCGATTCTAAATCGAGGCCAGAAAAATCACGTTCTGTTTCTTCTGTGAGAGTCGGCTCTAACAGTCTCGGAGTCGACTCTAACTTCCGTGCCAGATCCTGGAGTCGGCTCTGTGATTCTCGGAGTCGACTCTAATGTCTGCAATCTTACCTAGACATTAGATTCGATCCAGAACACGATTTATCTCCTGATTTTGATCATTCAAACAACTTATAATCTGAAACACTTAATCAAAATCATTAGAGCCTCCATTAGTTATACTCAAATAGTTTTGTTAATCATCAAAATCATCAATTGGGTCAACAGTGCTTAAGTGAACTGAATTAATTAAAGCTAAGCACAAATAAGAAGATAGAGAGAGATAAATGCACGACAAACACAAAGATTTTATAGTGGTTCGGTGTATCCAACACATACGTCCACTCCAAGCAACACTTGGGTCCACACTATAATCTCACCGATTACAGTCGAGTTGTTTTATAAGCTCACAACTTCAACTTGTTGTTTTACCCGGGATCACAACGAATTCAGCCGGTTTTTTCATGCTCACTAGCACACAACCCAAACCCAAGCTAACCTTAGCTTGTCCCAAGATATACTACCTCCTCTAATTCAATTCCCCTGATTGAATTAGCAAACAATAATTTAGAAATAATGTTTATAATACAAAACAGCTCCTCAAATAAGAAATATGCAATTTAAATAGACATGGATTAGAAAAGCCTGTTTGAAGCAATTTGAATGCGAGCTTTTCTTCTTTTCCTCTTCTCTTTTGGATGGTTCAATCAAGCTTCAGCTCTGATTCTTCACAGAAAGTAGCTGTAGAGAAGTTGAGGAAAAAGGGGCTTTTGAGCTTCTTCTTTTCTTCTTTGAATCCTCCGAAAATGATCTTTGAAGGCTTTAGATTTCTTTTGAATCTCTCTTCAGATAGCGTGGACACAGAGATTTCTCTTTGAAAATTTTCTCATTTTCACTTGATTTTTTTGATTTTTTCAGTCTCTTTTTTCAAACGGTCGGTTGCCCTTCTTATAGATTTCTTAATCCAAGATTAGGTGAGAAAAATAGCCGTTACAGGTACTTGGATTGCTTCTACACACAAAGAAATATAGCCGTTAGAGATTAGGTGGAAAAATATTACCGTTGGAGTCCATTCTGAGAATTTAAAAATCTGTTCCTGACTGGTTGGAGTCGGCTCCAACTTTGCAGGTGTCAGTCTCCAACTCGGGTTTCCAAAAATGAAAATAAAAAGTTATTGGGGAGTCGGCTCCAAAAAAGTGATGTGTTGGCTCACCGCATTTAGGTGTTGGCTCCTGAAACTAAGGGTGTCGACTCTAACGATGTCTAAAAAATACGCTCTATGTTCTCAGGTTAGAGTTTGCTCTAGAAATTTCAGGTGTCGGCTCCCGAACTTCAGGTGTTGGCTCCCGAATTTCAGGTGTCGGCTCCAAAAACTGACGCAGAAAGCACTTCTCTGTATCTCAGGTTAGAGTCGGCTCCAGAGTTTCAGGGTCAACTCCAAGCTGTGCCGAAAACTTAGAAATATTTGATACGCCCTGGTGTCGGCTCCAGACATGGTAGGTGTCGACTCCAAGGTCTGAACTTAAATATTTTCTATTTAAAACTTAATTCAAAGCTGATTTTGTGTATCATTTGAATAATTAAAATTCTTAATACCTGAAACACTTCTCAAATTTGTCAGAAACACAATAAATATACTCATGGCTTTTGTTAATCATCAAAATCAATAATTGGGTCAACAATCTCCCCCTTTTTGATGATGACAAAAATATTGAGTATATGTCTAATTAAATAATGAAAGTTTCAAAGCAAATTTTAAGTTCTCATAGTTAAGCTCCCCTTGAATGAGGTAGCTCCCCCTATGATACTCAAAATAACATCTTCTCTCCCCTTATCATTAAAACTCATGCAATTAAGTTCATTCAATGCTTGATACCAATTAATCACCAATTAATCAAATTCATTCAATAAGTTCATTCAATGCATATACAATTATCTTCTCTCCCCTTTTTTGTTATCAACAAAAAGGTTAAGAAAAGATTCGTTTAGCTTAAATTAACATCAATCATTCTTTCTCCTCTTTATAAAAGTTTAAGTATAAGAATCAATATGAGCAGAACAATATTAACTCAAAATCAAAGTTTAACTATGATATTCATTGAATACTCAAAACTTCATTACAAATTTTATAAAGTTAAATACTTCATTACATCATACTTCATTACATCATTCAACAAAAAAAAAACTTTATTACATCAAAGATACAAACTAAACTTCAAAGACTAAGTACATAAAAATGTAAATCAAACAACAAAAGCTAAAAACATCAAAATCTAAGGAGTCTTTGAGTTCTTCTAAAATCTTTCCCATTCCTTCACTTTGAATCTTGATAAATTCATTCAATATTCTGTCAATAAATACAGATGCCACTATAATTTTCTCTTGTAATTCAACATTGCCTTAGAATATACATCAGAATCTCCTCCTATATCCTTGATTTTCTCAAATATATGCATAAGATCAGTCTTCAAGGCTTCTGAAGAAGATCCAAAGGATGATTCAATCTTGCTTACTCTCTCTTCCAAGGAATAGAACATCTCCCTTAAGCTCATAAGACTACCATCTAGCTCACTCTTCATTTTAGCTTCATGATCCAAAAATAAAGATTTCAACTGCTTCATCTGAATCTCAGAAAAAACCAACAGAGGACTGAACAGAAGCTGAAGGAGCCGGTGTAGGAACAAAAGGTACTAGACAGCTGGGGCCAGGTGACATATGCCTCACTGAGGGCTTTGCCTCCGAAGTGCCATGGGCTCCAGTATCCATCTCTACTGCCCTATCATCCATGCTTCCTTTCCTCTCCCAGTTTTCATTGATTTTAATGAATCCCATCCAGTGCAGTGTGGCTTTATTGTAGTAATCAGTATGTCTTAAGCTTTTCATGGGCTCATTATCTAATATGTGAACACCTTGGCTCTAGGAAACAGTGGTCAAAATCATGCCATAAGGAAGGGTAGATCTCTTCTTTCCTCTAGCCTCGGCCATGTACCAAATAATCATACCTGGAAGATAAATAGGTTGGCTGGTCACAACAGAGTCCATCACTAGTATGTCCCTCTCAGAAACATACTCGAAATGGCTAGTCTTAGGAAACAAGATCCTACCACAAATATTGTGTAACAACCTAAGCTCCAAGGGCAATTGGTTAGCCCTAACTTCTTCAAATTCAACAACTTCTCTTCCAAGCATTATAGATAAAGCTGCTCCTCTGTCACTATGAGCATTGGCAATGGGTCCAGCAACTGGAATATCTAATAGTCTACCCAAAATTTCGGAGGTGAGGTGAATCCTTGTTCCTCTCACAGAACTAATTAAACCTCCATCTCCTCTAGATAAATTCAAATAAAAATCTTTACAAGTGCAGGATAGGTCGGAATATCAAGAGAACAAACCTTCTCCCATCCCATATATTTGATTTGCTTCCCTAGGAGAAGCCTCATCCTCAAAGAATCGAAGTTCACCTTCCTACCCATTGTTATTACCTATCCAGCTAATAAATCTACCTGTGGTGAAGATGGACCTGGAATGGCACTGGGTGTGGAGGATGAAGAAGAAGAAGTCGAGCTGGGCGATGGTTGAGGAGCCGGACGCCTCCCACTCCTCTTCCTTGTCGCCACGGGAGCTCCAAAGATTGATCCCCTTCGCTTTGGTGCCATTGATCCTAGGAATAGTAATTTGAGAGATTCTAGGTATTGGGGGGTTCGGAGAGATTTTGGAAGAGATTGAAAATGATTGGGGATGAATAGGTGTCGACTCTGCCCTAAAATAGTCAAATGGGACCACAAGGTGTCGACTCCCGCAAAATCGGATGTCGACTCGGAAGTCGCTAACCAGTTAGCGCCCGAACTAGAGTCGACTCGCTAAGGCAGGGGTCGGCTCCAAGGTTTCACCGAGAAACACAGGAGGTGTCGACTCCGATGACTAGGGAGTCGACTCCAAGACAGTTTCAGAAAAAATAAGAGTTTCAAGGATCTGAAACTTGTCAAAAGAAAATCAATAATTTTGAATAAAATTCATTGGAATGTGGTGATCAAATTGTTCAATATCTAGATAAATTTCCTTAAATCATGAAAGAATTTTCAAGAAATTGATTGAATTCTAAATAGTCATTCTTAAGGGTTTTAAAATCATTCCAATGGGTCACAAATCCCTAACTCTCCTCTAAGATAACAGAATCTTCTTCACTAAGGGGTTTTGTAAATATGTCAGCTAATTGTTCTTCAGTATTAACATAATCAAGACAAATTTATTATTAGCTACATGTTCTCTAATAAAATGATATCTAATTTCTATGTGTTTAGTTCTTGAATGTTGAATTGGATTTTTAAGTTTATTGCACTTGTGTTATCACATCTATAGGTGTTTTATCAAGTGTGATACCATAGTCTTCAAGTTGTCGCTTAATCCATAGGATTTGAGCACAGCAACTTCCAGCTGCAACATATTCAGCTTCAGTAGTTGATAATGCAACTGAATTTTGCTTTTTGCTAAACCATGAGATTAAGTTACTTCCTAAGAATTGACATGCACCACTTGTGCTTTTCTATCTAACTTACATCCAGCATAATCAGAATCAGAATAAGCAATTAAATTTAATGTTGAGTCTCTAGAATACCATAAACCTATTTTTTAGTTCCACTTAAATATCTTAAGTATTCTTTTTACAGCAATTAAGTGATTCTTTAGGTTCAGACTGAAATCTAGCACATAGACATACATCAAACATAATATCTGGTCTACTTGCAGTTAAGTAAAGTAGAGATCCGATATACCTCGATAATGCTTTTGATCAACTTTCTTACCTTCTTCATCTTTGTCCAATTTGCATGAAGGACTCATTGGTGTTCCGAGGGTTTGATTGATTCCATACCAAACTTTTTGAGAATTTTCTTTGTGTACTTTGTTTGGTTGATGAAAATTCCTCTTTGCTTTGTTTGATTTGGAGTCCAAGGAAGAAGTTGAGTTCTCCCATCATGCTCATCTCGAATTCACCCTGCATCAACTTAGCAAATTCTTGACACAAAGATTGTTAGTAGCACCGAAAAATATCATCAACATATATTTGAACTACTAATAAATCTTTATCTTTTCTTTTCAAAAATAAGGTTTTATCAACATTTCCTCTTATAAAATCATTTTAATTAGAAATTTACTTAATCTATCATACCAAGCTCTAGGTGCTTGTTTCAAACCATAAAGTGCTTTGTGCAATTTAAAAACATGATTTGAAAATTCATGATCTTCAAAACCTGGTGGTTGTTCAATAAAAACTTTCTCATTTATAAATCCATTTAAAAATGCACTTTTAACATCCATTTGAAATAAATTAAATTCATATGACATGCAAATGCAAGTAATAGTCTAATTGCTTCTAATCTAGCTACTGCAAAAGTTTCATCAAAATCAATACCTTCTTCTTGATTATATCCTTTTGCAACTAATCTAGCTTTGTTTCTAATTACTATGCCATTTTCATCTAGTTTATTTCTAAATACCCATTTTGATCCTATAACAGAATGACCTTTAGGTCTTCAACTAAGGTCCATACATTATTTCTAGTAAATTGATTTAATTCTTCTTGCATAGCTAACATCCAATTATTATCTTTTTCAGCTTCTTCAATAGTTTTAGGTTCAATTTGTGATACAAATGCAAGATGATTACTGATATTTCTCATTGATGATCTAGTTCTTATTCCTTGAGATGGATCACCTATAATCAATTCCTTTGGATGACCATAGCATATCTCCAATCTCTAGGAAAGATCTACCTCATTATGATTAGTATAATAACATCAACTCTAGGAGAATCATCATCTTTAGCTTCTTGTTCATGATCTGAAGATACATCAATATTTAATTTTTCAATCTTCTCTCTAGTTTGTATCTTCCTCATCATCAATCTTTTCTGAACTTGATGCTAAAGATTCATCAAAAACTACATGAATGGATTCTTCAACAATTAAGTTCCTCTTGTTAAATACTCTATAGGCTTTACTAGTTGTTGAATATCCTAAGAATATTCCTTCATCAGATTTAGCATCAAATTTGCCTAAGGTTGTTTTACCATTATTATGAATGAAACATTTACAACCAAATGCATGAAAATAACTTTGTTTGGTTTTCTATTATGCCATAATTCATAAGGTGTTTTCTTAAGGATTGGTCTAATTAGGGCTCTATTTAAGATGTAACATGCCTGTTTATAGCTTCCGCCCAAAAGTATTTTGGGAGTTGGCTTTCACATAGCATGGTACGGGCCATGTCTTCTAAAGTCCTATTTTTCTTTTACGACTCCATTTTGTTGGGGTCCTAGGTGCAGAAAATTATGATAATGTCATTTTCAATAAAAATTTTTAAATAAGTGATTTTCAAATTCAGTCCATGATCACTTCTTAGAGACACTATGGTAGTTTTTCTCATTTGTGACTTTCTTGAAGAATTTCAGGAATATCGAGAAAGTCTCATCTTTGTGAGCTAAAAATAATACCCAAGTATATCTAGAGTAATCATCTACTATCACAAGACCATATTTCTTTCCTCCTAGACTTGTGGTTCTAGTAGGTCCAAAAAGGTCCATGTGAAGTAGTTCAAGTGGCCTAGAAGTTGAAACAACATTTTTAGATTTAAAAGAACTTCTAGTTTGTTTTCCAAATTGACATGCATCACATATTTTGTTATTTTCAAAATCTAACTTTTTGGAAGTCCTTTAACTAAATCCATTCTAATTAATTTTGAAATTAGGTGTGTGCTTGCATGACCTAATCTACGATGCCATACCATCCAATCTCATTTATATTAGCATTATCAGCAACTAAGCAATGATTACTAGTAGACAAATTGTCTAAATCAATTAAATATACATTGCCATTTCTATTTCCAATAAATACAATGCTATTATCAATGGGATTAGAAACAGTGCAAATAGAAGCTTCAAATGAAACTTTAAAACCTTTATCATACAATTGGCTAATACTAATTAAATTATGCTTTAAACCATCAACATAAAACATTCTCAATAAAGGTGGATGGAGTTATTTGAATTTTACCAAACCCATAATTTGACCTTTGCCATTATCGCCAAAAGTAACAACTCCTCCTCTTTTTCTTCAAGGGTGATGAATTGATCTTTGTCACCGTCATGTGCCTTGAGCAGCCACTATCAAGATACCACTTTCTCTTTGATCCTTTGGCCGCAAGACACTCCTGCAAGATAATCAAATCTTATGTTTAGGTACCCAAGCTTTCTTGGGTCCTTCATGGTTAGTCGCAATAAAAATTATTCCTTTTGGAACCCATATTTTCTTGCCTTTAATATTTAAATTTTTATTAATTTTTCTAAAATTACATTAATAAGATTTATGTCCTTTTTGTTGCAATGATAACATGAAACATCATTTTTGTTAGGTTTCTTAATAAAAAATTGTTTACATATTTTTGTTTCATGTGAGATTATAATCTAATCCAACTTTATCAAAAACTGCTCTTTGATTACTTAAAAGTAAATTTAGTTTTCTGAGCTATATGTAAATTTATCAACAATACTTTTATACTCATCAACTTCTTTCTTTAAATCATGTTTCATTGAAATTGATTCTTTTTCTTTTAGAAAACCTTCATTTTCAGCTTTTAAATCATTAATTTCAAGAGTTAATTTATTTTTCTCTTTAAGAAGATTTAAATTTTCAGTTTTCAAAGATTTGTTTTCTTTTTCAAAATTTTGAAGTCACTAACTAGCTCATTAAATGCCTCATATAATTTCATCAAATGTAAAATCATGAATTTCAGAACTTACCTCATAGTCGTTTGCCATAAAGCAAATGTTTGCAACTTCCTTTTGTTCCTCCTTCGGAAGAGGATTCTTCGCTATCACTCCATGTTGCAACATATGCATTCTTCTTCTTCTTGTAACCCTTTTTAATTGAGGACACTCATATCTGAAATGCCCTGGCTTCTTACACTCATAACTATCAAGGGTTCTTTTTCTTTTTCTTTGTCCTTCTCTTTCTCCCTTTATCCTACCATTTTAGTTCCAAACTTTCTCTTATGGAAGGGTCTCCTTCTTTGCATAAATTTCTTAAATTTCCTTGCAAGGAGAGTTGTCATCATCATCATCATCATCACTGCTGCTTTCTTCAATTTCTGCAGCCTTAAGAGCTATGGTTCTCTTCTTTTTGACCTCTTCCTCTTGATGTTGTTTCATTGTTAGTTCAAGGGTCATCAATGATCCAAGTAGCTCCTCTAAAGGTAGAGCATTTAAGTCTTTAGCTTCTTGGATTGCAGTCACCTTGGCTTCCCATGATCTTGGAAGAGACCTAGAATTTTGCACACCAATTCAGAGTTAGTATATGTCTTGCCAAGACTTTTCAACCATTCACAATAATAGTGAATCTAGTGTACATGCAAGTTATCGATTCAGTTTATTCCATGTTAAACAATTCATATTTATACACTAAATATTAATTTTAGATTCTTTAACTTGATTAGTACCCTCATGGGTAACTTCTAATCTATCTCATATTTCTTTTACAAAAATACAAGTAGAAATGCGGTTAAACTCATTAGCATCTAAAGAACAGTACAAAACATTCATGGCTTTAGCGTTGAGCTGAGCCAACTTCCTATCATGTTCATCCCATTCCGTTTCCAGCTTAGAAATCATCATGTTATCTACTCTTATTATGGGTGTGTGAGGACCATTTACTATGATGCTCCATAGTTATAGTCAAGTGCTTGAATAAAAATTTTCACTCTAGCTTTCCAATAACCATAATTTGTACCATTAAATAAAGGAGGTCGATTAGTGGATTGACCTTCTGAAAAAGATGATCCAACTTGAGCTGCCATTTGGATCTTTGACTTTTGATCGTTAGATCAAATTTAAATGAGCACAAGCTCTGATACCAATTGTTGGCCCAGATGGCAACCCAAGAGGGGGGGATGAATTAGGTTCTTTAAAAAATTTAACTCTTTGAAAATAATTAGATTGATATGAAGGTGCTTAAGTGAACTGAATTAATTAAATCTAAATACGAATAAAGAAGATAGAGAGAGATAAATGCACGGCAAACACAAAGATTTTATAGTGGTTCGGTATATCCAACACCTACGTCCACTCCCAAGCAATACTTGGGTCCACACTATAATCCCATCGATTACAGTCGAGTTGTTTTACAAGCTCACAACTCCAACTTGTTGTTTTACCGGGATCACAACGAATACAGCCAGTTTTTCTGGGCTCACCAGCATACAACCCAAACCTAAGCTAATCTTAGCTTGTTCTGAGGTATACTACCTCCTCTAATTCAATCCCCCTGATTGAATTAGCAAACAATAATTTAGACATAATATTTACAATACAAAACAGCTCCTCAAATGAGCAAATATGCAATTTAAATAGACAAGGATTAGAAAAGCCTGTTTGAAGTGATTTGAATGCAAGCTTTTCTTCTTTTCCTCTTCTCTTTTGAATGGTTGAATCAAGCTTCAGCTCTGATTCTTCACAGAAAGTAGTTGTAGAGAAGTTGAGGAAAAAGGGGCTTTTGAGCTTCTTCTTTTCTTCTTTGAGAATCCTCCGAAAATGATCTTTGAAGGCTTTGGATTTCTTTTGAATCTCTCTTCAGATAGTCGGCGTGGACATAGAGATTTCTCTTTGAAAAATTTCCTCTCATTTTCACTTGATTTTTCCAATTTTTTCAGTCTCTTTTTTTCAGTCTCTTTTTTTCAAACGGTCGGTTGCCCTTTTTATAGATTTCTTAATCCAATATTAGGTGAAAAAAATAGCCGTTACAAGGTACTTGGATTGCTTCTACACACAAAGAAATATAGCCGTTAGAGATTAAGTGAAAAAATATTACCGTTGGAGTTCGTTCTGATAATTTAAAATCCGTTCCTAACATGTTGGAGTCGGGTCCAACTTTGCAGGTGTTGGCTCCAACTCGGGTTTTCAAAAATGGAAATAAAAAGTTTGTTGGGGAGTTGGCTCCGAAAAGTGATGTGTCGGCTCGCCGCATTTAGGTGTCGGCTCCCGAAACTGAGGGTGTCGACTCTAACTATGTCTAAAAAATACACTCTCTGTTCTCATGTTAGAGTCGGCTCCAAAAATTTCAGGTGTCGGCTCCCGAACTCCAGGTGTCGGCTCCCGAATTCCAGGTGTCGGCTCCAAAAATCGACGCAGAAAGCACTTCTCTGTATCTTAGGTTAGAGTCGGCTCCAGAGTTTCAGGGGTCGACTCCAAGCTGTGCCAAAAACTTAGAAATGTTCTGATATGCCCTGGTGTCGGCTCCAACACTGTAGGTGTCAACTCTAAGTTCTGAACTTAAATATTTTCTATTTAAAACTTAATTCAAAGCTGATTTTGTGTATTATTTGAATAATTAAACATTCTTAATACCTGAAACACTTCTTAAATTTGTCAAAACATAATGAATATACTTATGGCTTTTGTTAATAATCAAAATCAATAATTGGGTCAACAAGTGATCATCATATCACGATTGTAAAATGATGAATCAAAGGCTGATAAGACCCTCCATTCATATCACGATTACGATTGTGAAATGATGAATCAAAGGTTGATAAGACCCTCCATTCATATCAAAGGCTGAAAAGACCCTCCATTCATATCACGATTTGTATCTTATCAAATAAAAAAAATCATTTGCTTTCTTTGATCACATCCGATCAAATCAAATCAATTAAATTTAAACCCGTAAGGATGCTTTCAAAAGGCACCTAAAGTCTTTAAATATGACTCATTACTTGCATTTCATATCATTGATTCAATCAAATCCCTTTCTTCTCTTAGGCATTTGCATAGTGCATAGAAAAAGAGAGAAGCATTCTTGGATCAAATTTTTGGTTAATTATAGTGTTGCTTTCATCAGAAGGAGACTGTTGTATCCTGGGAGGCAATCTTCACAAATTGTAAGCACCTGTGTGGGATGAAATTGTCTTAAGGACATAGAGTTAAACTTTAGACTTGGTCTTAATCAAGTAGCAATCTGCGCCAACAATCTTAAGATAATTTTCGTGCTTTCTATCATGGAAGTGCTGTTGTAGATGGCTACAATGATTGCACCCATTCAAGCCGAGAAACCAAAGTTCTTCGCAACCGACTTCAAGAGGTGGCAATGGAAGATGCTGTTCTACCTCACCACTCTGAATCTGGTCAGAGTACTGAATGAAGATCCACCAGTCCTGAAGAAAGGGGAGACCGATAAGCAAGTGGTTGCTGCGGTAGATGCATAGAAGCATTCAGACTTCCTATGCAAGAACTACAACCTCAATGGTTTGGATAATACCCTATATAATGTGTACAGCAGTATTGCTACGGCTAAGGAGTTATGGGCATCCCTGGACAAAAAATATAAGACAAAGGATACTGAATATAAGAAGTTTATGGTTGAAAGGTTTTTAGACTATAAAATGATCGACCATAAAACTATTATGAAGCAAGTCCAAGAGCTCCAGATCATCCTGCATGAGATATATGCAGAAAGAATGTCTTTGAGTGAGTCATTTTAGGTAACTGCTATCATTGAGAAGCTACTGCCATCATGGAAGGACTTCAAGAACTACCTGAAGCATAAGCGAAAGAAGATGAAACTTGAAGATCTAATTGTCTGCTTAAGAATCGAGGAAGACAATAAGAGCCATGACAAAAAGGCAGGAGGACAACATGTTGATCTTAAGGCCAACCTCATAGAAGGAAAGAAGAAACACAAGTTTCCTGGCGAAGGATTTAAATAGAAGAAGGGCAATCCAAAGAAATTTAAGTTTAAGGGCAAGTGCTTTATCTGTAGAAAGTAAAGACACAAATCCAATGACTGTCATTTCAAGGAAAAAGAAAAGAAAGATGTCAACATTACTGATACCCTATCCCATGAAGTATCCGAGATGATGCTATCATCTGTTGTGTTTGAAGCGAACATGGTTGACAAAGCAGTGGTACATCGACACTAGAGCTACTAGACATGTCTGCTCTAATAAGAGTATGTTCTCATCATATACTCATATTAATGGTAGAAATTTGGTTATAAAAAATTCTGCTACATCCAAGATAGAAGGACTTGGCCGCATAGTACTCAAGATGATGTCTGAAAAGGAACTTCTATTTAATAATGTACTTCATATTCTAGATATTCAAAAGAATCTAGTGTCAAGTTTCCTCCTAAGCAAACATGGCTTTAGGATGGTTTTTGAGTCTGACAATTTGTACTCACTAAGGGAGAGATATTTATTGAAGGGGTTACTTAAATAATGGATTATTCAAGGTAAATATAATGACTGTATACTGTAACCTTGAAATGAATAAAAGTTCTTCTTCTGCTTATATGGTTGACTCTTCTTATTTATGGTATGATAGATTAGGATATAAATTTTAATTCATTACAAAAATTAATAAAATTAAAATTATTACCTAATCACGAAATCGATCCACATTACAAGTGCAAAGTGTGTTGAAGCTAAGTTAGCAAAAACATAATTTTCTTCAGTAGAAAGAAATACTGAACCTCTTGACTTAATTCACAGTGATCTATGTGATTTAAAGTCAGTTCAAACTCGAGAAGGTAAAAAGTATTTTATAACATTTATTGATAATTCAACAAGATACTGCTGTGTGTATCTACTAAAGTCTAAAGATGAGGCTTTAGAAATATTTAAATGTTATAAGAATGAAGTTGAAAATCAACTTGGTAAAAAGATCAAGGCTATAATGAGTGATAGAGGTGAAGAATATGATTTTTTAACAAATTCTATCAAGAGCATGGCATTATTCATCAAACTATGGCTCCTTATTTCCTCAATCTAATAAAATTATGGAACACAAAAATCGCACATTGAAATAAATGATGAATGTTATATTAATAAATTTTGGTACACCACAGAATTTATGGGAAGAAACAATTCTCTTTGCAAATCATATTCTTAACAAGATACCTTTTAAGAAGAAGGATGTTACTCCATATGAGTTATGGAAAGGAAAGAAGCCTTCTTACAATTACTTAAGAGTGTAGGGGTGTCTCGCTAAAGTAGCTATTTCGGATCCCAAAAGGTCAAAATAGGACCTAAAATTGTTGATTGTATTTTTTATCGGTTATGCACAAAATAGTAGTGCATATCGCTTTCTTGTGTATAAATCAGATATATCTGATCTACAGAAAAATATAATTATGGAATCAAGGAATGCATCATTCTTTGAAGATATATTTATAAGCAAAGAAAAATTAGAAATAAGTTCAAATAAAAGAACTTATGATAATACTGCTAGTAGTAGTCATCAGAAAAAATATCCTGAAGATGAATCCAGACGCAGTAAGAGACCAAAAGCTACAAAGTATTTTGGTCCTGATTATGTAACTTATATGTTATAAGTGAACCTCAGACATTCAAAGAGGCAATGTCTATCCCAGAAGCACCCTTTTGAAAAGAAGCTATTAATAGTGAAATTGAGTCCATCACGCACAATCATACCTGGGAGTTGGTAGACTTACCATCTAATATAAAACCTCTGGAGTGCAAGTAAATTTTTAAGAAAAACTAAAGGCTGATGGATCAATTAATAAGTATAAAGCCAGATTAGTGGCTAAGGGCTTCAAATAAAAGAAAATGATAGACTTCTTTGATACATATTCATCGGTAAGTAGAATAACATCTATAAGAATGTTAATCATTTTTGCAGTCATTAACAATTTAAAATTTATCAAATGGATGTTAAACTGCTTTTCTAAATGGTGAATTAGATGAAGAAATAAATATGGAACAGCCTGAGGGATTTGTTGTTCCTAGGCAAGAAAAGAAAGTGTGTAGACTTGTTAAATCCCTATATAGATTAAAACAAACTCATAAGCAATGACATATAAAATTGATAATATCATGTTATCAAATAGATTCAAAACAAATAAATGTAATAAATATATATGCCAAAACCCTGTCTGAAGGGTATGTGATAATCTGGTTATACATAAATGACCTGTTAATCATCGGTAGTAATATTGAAATAATTAAATAGACAAAGAAAATGTTAATCAAACATTTTGATATGAAAAATATGGATGTTGCAGATATTATACTAGGGATTCGAATCACTAGAACATCTGAAGAAATAATATTATCTTAATCTCATTATATTGAGAAAATATTAAATAAGTTTAACAAGTATGATACTAGCCTGGTGAAAATACCTATAGATGTTAATCTACATTTTGCTAAATATATTGGAGAACCCATATCTCAGTTAGAATATTCACATATAATTGGCTGTTTAATATATGTTATGAATTGCACTCATCTGACATAGCATATGCTGTCAATAAGTTGAGCATATTTACTAGTAATACGGTCCAAGTCATTGGACAGCTCTAATAAGGGTATTAAGATATCTGTGATATACCCTAAGCTATGGATTATATTATTCAAAATATCCAGCTGTACTAGAAGGATACAGTGATGCAAATTGATATCTTACACAGAAGACACAAAATCCACTAGTAGATATGTATTTACCTTAGAAGGAGGGTACTGTGTCATGGAAATCTTCTAAGCAAATATGTCTAGCTCGATCCACTATGGAATTGAGTTTATTGCTTTAGAAAAGGCTGTTGAAGAAGCAGAATGGCTTTGAAACCTTTTAAAAGATATTCCATGTTGGCCAAAGCACGTGTCTGCCATATGCATACATTGTGATAAATCAATCGATGATTTGCAGAGCACATAATAAGATGTATAATGGTAAGTCTAGACATATACGTCGTAGACATAATACCATTAAGCAGTTACTTAAAATTGGTGTAATTTTTATTGACTATATTCAGTCAAGAAAAAACCTAGTGGATCCATTGACAAAGGGGTTATCAAGAGATCAAGTAAAGTGTTTATCGAGGGAAATGGGTTTAAGCCTATAACAGAAAAATCTTCATAGTGGATACCCAACCTAACTGATTAAAGATCTCAAGATTTAGGTTCAAAGGGATAACTAAACTATGAAGAGATCAAATAACACTAAGGATGTCAAATCCTACTTATTCCTATGATAATTAGTGCTACTTGCTGAAGGTAATAGGATAAGCATTGCTTTTAATGATTCTTATGACATGAAGATCATATGGGGTATAGTAGAATACTCTTAATAAGAATCACCTATGTGAGTGTAAACCGGGCCAATTCTATGAGAATTTTAAGGCTTTAATTCTCTAAAAGCACTCATGAAACTAGGAGTTGTTCGGGGCCAAAATGAACACAACCATGAGAACTAAAAGAATGCTTGGAAAGAAGTTGGGCAATTGCTATTATTTTGGTTTACACAAAAAGTTAAAAAGTTCAAGACATCTTATTCACTTTTAGCAAGTAAACTCGATAACAACTCATTAAGGAAGGTTCAAAGCCACAAGCTACCTATTATAATACAACTTCATTCCATTATACTCTCCAAAGTGTCTGCATATTCATTTGCATTAAAATCACTTATTGTGGAGGGATAAACCTTTGATGATCTTTGATCAAATTTCAATTTCCATTCATGTGGGGCATTATTGGGTAATGGTCCAGTAGGCCTTGAATACCCAAATGAGCCTTGAAAGCCCATTACCTCCTTATGTGTGTGAATGAGAAATTAAGAGAACTTTTAGTCCCACATCGGAAGTATTAAGAAAGGAAGGTTCACTTATATGGAAACCTCTTCCTTCATGCTTAAGTTCCTTAGGCTCATTATAAGTAGAGAGCTTAAGGATGATGCGTAGCATCACTCCCACGCATGCACGTGTGTGAAGGGTGCAATGGGCGCTTTGTAGGTGCACTTTATATTTCGCATCGTCGCGAGGAGCATAAGGAGCCTTAATTTTTTTCTTAATCATGAGGATTCGATGGTGAAAACTGATCAGATTAAGATGAGGGGCTAAGATCAAATGATGGATCAATGACTTTGATGATCATGATTGATCAGAGCGGTTGATCGGCTGATGGCTTGGATTGATTACAACTGTTAGTGATAAGATCATTAAACGGTTGACCGATCAATAGTTGACCATCCGTGGACCAACAAGACTGTTGGTGATAAGACACCCATTCCCGATCATGTTGTTGGTGATAAGACGATCATGAAATGGCATATCAAAGCCATGCAACGACTTACCAGATCACGTGATCATCAGATTACGATGATGAAACAATGCATCAGGACGTAGATCGGCTTATGGGATTGAGTGATCATCAGATCATGATTGTGAAACGACGAATCAAAGGCTGAGAAGACCCTTCATTCGCTTCCTTTGATCACATCCGATCAAATCAATCAATTAAATTTAAACCCGTAAGGATGCTTCCAAAAGGCATCTAAAGTCTATAAATAGGACTCATTACTTGCATTTCAGATTATCGATTCAATCAAATCCCTTTCTTCTCTTAGGCATTTGCATACTCTCCTAAAGGAAGTATAGCTATAGTGCATAGAAAAAGAGAAAAAAGTATTCTTGGTTCAAATTTTTGATGAATTGTAGTGCTGCTTTCACCAGAAGGAAAATGTTGTATCCTGGGAGACAATCGTCACAAACCGTAAGCACGTGTGCGGGACGAAATTGTCTTAAGAATATTGAGTTAAACTCTAGACTCAGTCTTAATCAAGTAGCAATATGTGCCAACAGTGGATGTGGCATGCACCATCAACAGAAATAAGGGCTCAGCACCTATGTTTTTTTAATAATTTTTTTTTAAAAAAAATTAGGTTTCGACTCCATTCATTCATATAACTTTATAGACTTTCAATTATTGCTCTTGTGCTTTGATTTTTTTTTAAAAAAAATTATGATATCACCAAAAAAAACTTCTAAATTATTTAAGCTATATTTAAGTTTAGAATTTAAAATAGTATTTCTTTAAAATATAGGTTAACAAGATTATTTTCTTTTATGATGGTTTTGACTTTTCAACTTTAATGGTGCCCTAAATAAAATTAAAAAAAAAGCTAAAAACATAAGCAAAGCTATAAAAAGTTAAAGTCATTGAACAACAAGTTTTGAATATGTAAAATTAAAGCTTAATTATTTTTAAAAAATATTACTGCAAACCCAAAACTTTAATTGCAAACTCTGGTGATGCCGGATGGAAACATGTACTCAAAGTTTCTATGGACACCAACAAGCTTTGATAATAAAGCGACGATGATGTACAAGCTATATTATAAAATATATTTGTTTTTGTGCACCAAGAAAAGGTCAAAAATTTGGCTAAAAGATAAAGGAATTGCATAAAAGCTTAGCAACCCATAAAAATTAACCTGACAATGATAAAATGTAACTATACAATCAAGTTAATGAAATTAGAGCGAGCGATCAACCTCTTTTTTGATATACAACAAAATTGGTAAATCTTTCTAGCATTTTACCTTGTAAAACCTCAAGTAGGGCTGAAGCCATCAATGGCTGCTTGAAGATTACTTGAAAACTGACTCATCTTATCCCTAACAAAGCAATTGGAGAAGTAAGCTATTATATTAGCAACTAAAGAAGTTACAAGATTAAGAAGTCCAATCTGATTTCATTAAACAATTAATGGAATTCTTAACTTTTCTATGCCGTGCATAATCCTCAAATTCTACGCTGAGCAACTTGATATTCATCTCTGGATGGAAAAGGTTAAAAAGCTAGTTTTATCTTTATATAGCTAGGAAGATAATTAAACCCCTGACCAACAGCTTGTTAGCTCTAATTGCATGTGAACCCACCACTACGATCCAAAAGCTTAAGTTGACCAGAAATAGGCATGACCTTAACAGTGTACAAGAAGGTAGAGGTGGCAAATAACCACCCCATTTCTCAAAATATAGTGGATAAGATTTCTGCAAATTATCAAACGAAGATTTGGCTTGTGGTACAAGTCTGGATTACAAGCAGAGATGTAAGTAGAGCTGGAAAGTATCAGCAAGTTATGACAACTGAAGTAGTGAAAGCATTGAAAGGAATGTAGGGGAGTAAGGCATTTAGACCAAATGAAATGACATGCTGACAGAAATGAGAAGAATAATAAGTAAAATTGGGCAGACTTATTTGAATAATCAAATAATTGGACCTTCAACATAATAAAAGACCCAATAATTGCACTGGTTTGATTTATAATGAGAAGGATTTAGTGTACAAAATACACATATCATTAGAGAATCACACTTAAAATTGCACCATGAATGCAAGAAAAGAGAGCAGAGTATATATAAGATTAAGACAGGAGGCAGACATATTAAAGCATCAGTTAACCTACGCAAGCAGTTGCCCGACTTGGGCAAGGCAGAAAAGCGACTACGGAAAGCTCCTCAGTTTTCTACTAATTTAGAGAAAATATATGGAGAACCATACAAAATTATTCGGTGGCCTTTGATGATCTTGTCCCACAACATTGCAGTGAGGAGTTTATAAAATGATGTATAAGAAAGATACATGAATAAACATCTAAAAAGTTAACGCGGTCCACCTAATTAACATGCAGGTTTCAGCATAGAATTTGTCTTAAAATTCAAGAGTTCAAGAGGAAAGTTCTTTTATATATATATATATATATATATATATATATATATATTAAAGTAGGACTCTACTTCTATTTTGTGCAAGCTGGAAGTTCAGAAGACAAAGAAGAATATGTTTCAATAGAATTGGGTTCTAATTCATGTAAATATTGTATATTCCTTTATATAACTACATGTAATTCTAGCTTTCATTATGAAATTAATCTCAAAGATAATTCAAAAATTAACACTACAAGAGAAAAAAAAAATATAGCGACACCCAAATGCATCGCTAATGCGTCGCTAAACATGCTATTGCGACGTATTAGCGACGCAATGACGACGTCGCTGAGATCATCGTCGCAATCTCAATTTATCGTAATTGCGTCGCTTAACAGCGACGCTCTGCGACACACAAATGCGTCGCAATATTGCGACGCATCCTAAATGCGTCGCTAAATTTAAAACTAATTTTTAATATTTAATATTATTATTAAATATTGCGACGTATTTATTTATGTCACAATATTTAATAATAATATTTTAGATATAATAGCGACACAATTTGAGTCGCTAATGCGTTGCTAATTAAATTTTTTAAAAATATTGCGACGTCAGGTCATTGCGTCGCAATATTTAATAATAATATTTTAGATATATTAGCGATGCAATTTGAGTCGCTAATGCGTTGCTAATTAATTTTTTTTTAAAATATTGCGATGCCAGGTCATTGCGTCGTAATATTTAATAATAATATTTTAAAATATTAGCGATGCAATTTCAATCGCTAATGCATCGCTAATTAATTTTTTTTTAAAAATAAAATATTAAAATTAAAACGGTTAATACAATTTCATTGCATTTAAATATTGATCGAAATATTCATAACTCATATTGATCTAAACATTCATTATTCAATTTCTAAAAATAATTAATATATTAAAATTTTGAAGTTTTCATGTACAAAATATAAAAGTAAAGAAAAAATACATCAAGAATCGGCACGATCACATGGAGGCTGGAAACCCTGTGACATGCGGCTAACCATATCCTGCAACTGACGCATCTGCTCTTGCACGTCTGCAAGCTCCTGATGAAGGCCTCCCGTACGCTGCTCGAACTCATGCTCAAACTCCTGTCGAACCTCCTGCCGAACGTCCTGTCGAACATCCTGACGAACCTCCTCTATGATATATTTCCGAATGTCATCTAAACGCTCGGCAGGAATATCGCCAGAATATCGCGAGCTGGAGGCCTGATGGGAAAAATATGCAGAAGCTCTAGTGCCCAGACCATAGACCCTACGGTCTCGCGGCTGGGCACCAACAGCCTCCAAAAACACATGTCGACTCTCCTCTGCTGAGAGTTCGACGGGCATCCCCCCATCAGTAGAGTCGACCTGCGATGCCTGGGAGTGAATCTCCTCGACTCGTGTCTTTGAATTATAAAATTAACAATAAATGAATTAATAAATTTCTCTAAATAAAATTTTAGAAATTAAACAGATACAACATAAAGTTAATTTCTTACCGCAACCTTCCGTGATCATGTATCGACCCAGGAACCGTCCCTCCTGGTGTGTGTCGCCCTGAATAGACAAAACTCACAGGATCTCCGCCCTCCTGCTCAGACTATAACAACATAAAAATTGATATTAAAGTAAGTATTTGTAAATAACTAAATTAGTAATTAAATTATTTATATTTTCTTACCATACGGCGTCTGTGCTCCTGAATCGAAATGGAGCCCGAAGTGTGGCGGGAGAAACCCGTGCCAGGACCGCCCTCTCGGATCGGCGGTTCGTGCTGGCTGATGCGGACCTCCTGCGCCAGCCATCGGACTGCCAGACCTGCTGTCACTTGTGCTAAATACCCTCTGGCACATGCGTAGGATGGTGGCCCGATGACCTCCAACGATGAAGCATGTCCGAGTATTGGCGTCCCGTAAGAGCTTCCCATGCTGCCCTAATGGCATCATGGCTGGCAGGGTCCCACGTAAACTTTTTCTGCATTAAAATAAACAGTTAGTTTCAGAATTTATTAAGATTAAGAAATTTTATATCAGTGATAATTTGTATTTCATAAGTTTACCTGAAACTCTGAAAAATAAAACTCCCTCGTGGCTGCAGATACATGGCGCCAATCATAGCCACTTGGATCCGCACGCCTCTGAAATATGGAGCTGATGTATCTCGATACATGATGCTGCTCAATAAATCTGTTAAAAAAATACATGTTTATAAGTAATTGACTTAAAAACATAAACATATATTTTTAATTAGTATATACTTACAGCCCATGAGCATCCAATCGAAGTACGGTGCGGCCGACGGTGGAAGAACTCTCGGAGGTCTGTGCCAATCGGTTGGATGATAATACCAATGCAGGATCACCGCCGACTGCTAGAGAGATCGGAGGCTGTGCGATGTGTGGAGATCGAAACTCTCAATCTCCAAAGCTCGTGTGATCTGATGCGGTAGGGCTACGTCCCTGCTCACTCCGTCTGTCGTCGGTAGATCTACCTCGGCCCATCATACTGAAAATACTAAAGATTCATGAATGTAATTACGATTAATGATTGAATATGTAAAAATAATATATATAAAATAAATTAAATTTAAAAAAACCTCTATGTTTAGTCGGTTTCATTTGTTTCGTAAAATCTTGGTTCAACATCCGATGCCGTATCGGACTGCGATTCAGTTTCATTATCATCGGAAGGAAACCGAACATTTGCATCCGCTATTTCTTGGACATCACCATTTGGATCTCTAAGTGATGTTTCAGGAGCCCTTGTGTCGTCCTCAATTGCATGCATTTCCATCTCATCCTCTTGAAATGCAGGGCACTCGGCTGATTGACTTGATGAACTCTCGTCTAATACAATTGTTGAACGTGGGACGATTTTAGAAACAACCCACCAATCTTGCTTGTCGTTGCGCAAACTTGGATATCCACAGTAAAACACTTGCTGAGCTTGGGATGCAAGGATGAATGGTTCATATTTTTGCAATCTTCGTCGATGGTTCACTTCAACAAATTGTAGTCGTTATGAACCCTTTTGCCCACAGGAACTGTCGGATCGAACCAATCGCAACGAAACAATACGGTTCATTTCATAGGCCAACCGGGATATTCAACTTCAACCACCTCTACTAACTTTCCGTAATAATCCTGCATATTTGCTCCAACACTTTCTCCTTTAAACACACGCCCCAATTCTGCGTGCCTCTTGAAGCTGCTAATCGTTCAATCTGAAATTTGTACCCATTAACAAAATAGCCAGTAGAGGTTGTTACGGTCTTCAATGGCCATTGCGATAGACATTTAATGAAAATATTATCGGTTGTGGACCATGGACCGTTTACCTATAAATTAATAAGCTATTCACAACCAATTCAAAAAATAAAAGCCATTATTGAAATTGATTGAGTGATACTACTCACAAATTCATAAAACCAGTAAGCGAACTCCGTTTCTAACTTCTGCTGAATTGCAACTTGACTGATGTCGGGATTCATCTGTCGTTGTCTATCACAATACATCCTTATGGGATGATAAGGATTAAAACTTATGTTAGCAATTAAATATTATGGTATATTGTAATTTAAATTAGAAGTTCCAATTAAGCATTGAAGTATACACTTACTCAATATATGGATCGACTTCTCTACAGTTCATTAGGATGTAATAATGTGCTGCATTATACTCCATATCGCTAAGATTTCTTGACTTCTGCCCCCAAATGAACGGCCGATACCTTTAAAAATTGATATTCTACCGTCATTAGGTTCTCCTTCGTCCACACATACGTCATCGTTACGACCAAGATTTCGGCTCCTTGTGTGGACGTGACCCTCAAAGTAATGCGAGGCAAAAGCTGAAACTTCTTCGACCAAGTGTGCATTGCATATAGAACCTTCAACCCTTGCCTTATTACGCATTATTTTTTAACTTCTTAAGGTACCTATATGTAAAGTTGAGACAAAAAATTAACCAATTTTCTCGCAATGAATAATATTTGAAATGTCAACATGTCTTAATGATGTACATATTTACCTCTCGAAAGGATACATCCAGCGATACTGCACGGGACCAGCTATGCTCGCTTCGTATGGCAAGTGAACCGGTAAATGCTCCATTGAGTCAAAAAAACTGGGAGGAAATATTCGCTCCAGCTTGCATAAAATAATTGGAATTTCCTCCTCAAGCCTTGCCATGGATGCAGAAGTAATGACTGTGGCAGACAACTCCTTGAAGAACAAGCTGAGCTCTGTCAATGCCTTCCAGACATGTTGCGGAAGCAACTCACGAAAAGCTATAGGCAATAACCGTTGCATGAAAACATGGCAGTCGTGACTCTTCATGCCGAACAACTTGAGCTTATGCATGTCCACACACCTACCGATATTTGAGGCATAACCATCTGGAAATTTTAACCCTCTAAGCCAGTTACATAAAACTTCTTGTGAATTTCTGTCAAGAGTGTAACAGGCTTTAGGATAGGTCCCGTCGGCACTCCTCCTCAAATCACCTCTTCTGCAATACTGATTAAGTTCTTCTCTTGACTTTGCAGTATCTTTGGTTTTTCCCGGGATGTTTAGCACCGTGTTAAATATGTTATCGAAGAAATTTTTCTCGATATGCATAACATCCAAGTTGTGCCGGATGAGATTTGTGCTCCAATAAGGCAAATCCCAAAATATACTCCGCTTCTTTCAGTTATGTTCTTTACATATACGGCCATTTATTCTATCTGCATCTGGTTCCCAAGCATACCTCAACCCCAAATGCTCTATAGTATCAAATATATCCGTGCCGGACCTAACCGGTTCGGCGAATTTTGTGACTGCTTTGTTCTTCCGGAAGGCGATCAAGTTACGCCTGTAAGGATGATTTGGGGGCAAGAACTTCCTATGATTATCAAACCATGACTGCTTACCACTCTTCTGCAATGTAAATGCATCCGAATCATACATGCAATGAGGGCATGCCAGACGTCCAGCAGTGCTCCAACCAGACAACATTGCATATGCCGGGAAGTCACTTATTGTCCACATCAAAGCAGCTCTCATGATGAAATTCTGTTTCATAGAAATGTCGTAGGCTACGACTCCTGTTTCCCACAACATTTTCAATTCGGCCACCAACGGTTGCAGGAAGACATCAATCTTTTCCTTTGGATTTGATGGTCCTGGAACCAAAACTGTTAAAAACATTGCAGTATCTTTCATGCACTTCCATGGAGGAAGGTTATATACAGTCAGTATCACAGGCCAACATGAATACTGTTGCCCCGCTTGACCAAATGGTTGGAAGCCATCGGTACAAAGACCTAATCTCACATTCCTTATATCTTCAGCGAAATCAGGATGATTTTCATTGAAATGCTTCCAAGCCTTTGAATCTGATGGATGCCGCATTTCATCCTCTTTAGATTCATGTTCGGCATGCCATCTCATATCAGCAGCTGTAGCCTCAGATCTGTATAATCTCTGCAGGCGTGGGGTAAGAGGAAAGTAATGCATCCTCTTGTAAGGCACACTTTTCCTCCTACTTGTACTGGCTCCCCCTTCGCTGTTTTTGTACCTCGATTGCCCACAAATCTTACACCATCTCAGCTCTGAGTCTTCACCCCAATATATCATACAATTGTTCAAGCAACAATCGATCTTATTAACTGGGAGCCCAAGCCCACGCAACAACTTCTTCGTTGAGTAAAAACTGTCTGCTGCAACATTATCATTTGGCAAAATTTCTTTGATTAACCCAGCTACAGAATTGAACGCCTTTTCTGATAATCGATGTTCTGCCTTAATATTCAACAACCGAGCAGCCGTAGACAACTGGGAATGACCCTCACAACCAGGATACAATTCTTGATTTGCAGCACGCAACATATCATAAAATTGCTGTGCATCTGGATTTGGTTCTTCCATAAAATTCTGATTGAATTCATTACCCGATGCATTCATCACCATTTCTTCATATGTGTGTTAAATTCACAAATGGTTCATGGCCTTCGGGAATTGACACTTGTTGGCTTGCAAATTTGCGTCGCTAATCATCGCTATTTTTTTTTAATTTATTATGGATTAGCGACGCAACAACGCGTCGCTAATCCATCGCTAATTTGGCCTTTTTTATTATTTTATGCAAAACTTAGCGATGCAACTAATTGCGTCGCTAATGAGTCGCTAATTTGGCGCCAATGTCCGGCGGAAAAAATTATTTTTATTTTCTGAGAAAATGCGTCGCTAATGCGTCACAATATTTTTATCTGATAATTATATTTGATAAAAATTATATTTTCTAAAAATAATTGCGACGCATATATTGCGTCGCAATTTTTTTTAATTTTTTTATTACATTTATTTTTCTAAAAAACATTGCGACGCAATATATGCGTCGCAATATTAAAACTATTTTCTCTGAAAAATTATTTTTATTTTCTAGGAAATTGCATCGCTAATGCGTCGCAATATTTTTTTTAATTATAACTAATAAAAATTATATTTTCTGAAAATAATTGCGACACATATATTGCATTGCAATGTTTTATTTTTAAATTTTTTTACAACATTTATTTCTCTAAAAATCATTGCGATGCAATATATGCGTCGCAATATTAAAACTTATTTTCTCTGGAAAAATTATTTTTATTTTCTAGGAAATTGCATCGCTAATGCGTCGCAATATTTTTTTAATAATTATAACTGATAAAAATTATATTTTCTTAAAATAATTGCGATGCATATATTGCGTCGCAATGTTTTATTTTTATATTTTTTACAACATTTATTTTTCTAAAAAATATTGCGACGCAATATATGCGTCGCAATATTAAAACTTGTTTTCTCTAGGAAAATTATTTTTATTTTCTGGAAAATGCATCGATAATGCGTCGCAATATTTTTATTTGATAATTATATTTGATAAAAATTATATTTTCTGAAAATAATTGCGATCGGTCCGATGGCGACGATCCAACGGTTGCGATCGATCCAAGCCCTGATCCTGATCGGCCACGACCGATCTCGGACCGTGGCGATCGGTCCGATCGCCGACAATCCGACGGTTGCGATCGATCCAAGCCCTGATCCCGATCGGCCACGACCGATCTCGGACCGTGCGATCGGTCCGATCGCCGACGATCCGATGGTTGTGATCGATCCAAGCCATGATCTCGATGGCCATCGATCTCGGACGTTGTGATCGGTCCGATCGCCGACGATCCGACGGTTGCGATCGATCCAAGCCCTGATCCCGATCGGCCACGACCGATCTCGGACCGTTGCGATCGGTCCGATCGGCGACGATCCGACGGTTGCGATCGATCCAAGCCCTGATCCGATCGGCCACGACCGATCTCGGACCGTTGCGATCGGTCCGATCGGTGATGATCCGACGGTTGCGATCGATCCAAGCCCTGATCCCGATCGGCCACGACCGATCTCGGACCGTGGCGATCGGTCCGATCGCCAACGATCCGACAGTTGCGATCGATCCAAGCCGTGATCCCGATCGGCCACAACCGATCTCGGACCGGCGATCGATGATCCGACGGTTGCGATCGATCCAAGCCCTGATCCCGATCGGCCACGACCGATCTCGGACCATTGCGATCGGTCCGATCGCGACGATCCGACGGTTGCGATCGATCCAAGCCCTGATCCCGATCGGCCACGACCGATCTCGGACCATTGCGATCGGTCCGATCTCGACGATCGACGGTTGCGATCGATCCAAGTCGTGATCCCGATCGGCCACGACCGATCTCGGACGTTGCGATCGGTCCGATCCCGACGATCCGACGGTTGTGATCGATCCAAGCCCTGATCCCGATCGGCGACAACCGATCTTGGATGATCTGGCGACGATCCGACGGTTGCGATCGATCCAAGGCCTGATCCGATCGGCCACGATCGATCTCGAACCATAGCGATCGGTCCGATCGCCGATGATCCGATGGTTGGGATCGATCCAAGCCCTGATCCTGATCGGCCATGACCGATCTCGATCCGTTGCAATCGGTCCGATCGTAGACAATCCGACAGTTGCGATCAATCCAAGCCCTGATCCCGATCGGCTACGACCGATCTTAGACCATTGCAATCGGTCCGATCGCCGATGATCCGACGGTTGCGATCGATCCAAGCCGTGATCCCGATCGGCCACGACCGATCTCGGACCATTGCGATCGGTCCGATCGCCGACGATCCGATGGTTGCAATCGATCCAAGCCCTAATCCCGATCGGCCACGATCGATCTCGAACGATCGGTCCGATCATCTGACGGTTACGATCGATCCAAGCCTTGATCTCGATTCGATCTCAGACCGTGGCGATCGGTCCGATGATCCAACGATTGCGATCGATCCAAGCCCTGATCCCGATCGGCCATGATCGATCTCGGATCGTTGCGATCGGTCCGATTGCCGACGATCCGACGGTTGCGATCGATCCAAGCCCTGATCCCATCTCGGACCGTGGCGATCGGTCCGATCGGCGATGATCCGATGGTTACGATCGATCCAAGCTGTGATCCTGATTGGCCACGACTGATCTTGGACCATTGCGATCTGTCCAATCACTGACGATCCGATGGTTGCGATCGATCCAAGCCCTGATCCCGATCGCCACGACCGATCTCGGACCGTGGCGATCGGTCCGATCGCCGACGATCCAATGGTTGCGATCGATCGAAACCCTGATCCGATCAGCCATGACCGATCTCGGAGCGATCGGTCTGATCGCCGACGATCCGACGGTTGCGATCGATCCAAGCCCTGATCCGGATTGGCCACGACCGATCTCGGACCGTGGCGATCGGTCTGATCGCCGACGATCGACAGTTGCGATCGATCCAAGCCGTGATCTCGATCGGCCATAACCGATCTCGGACCATTGCGATCGGTCCGATCACCAACGATCCGACGGTTGCGATCGATCCAAGCCCTGATCCTGATCGGCCATGACCGATCTCGGACCGTTGCGATCGGTCCGATCGGCGATGATCCGACGGTTACGATCGATCCAAGCCCTGATCCCGATCGGCCATGACCAATCTCGGACCATTGCGATCCGTCCGATCGCCGATGATCCGACGGTTGCGATCGATCCAAGCCCTGATCCCGATCGGCCACGATCGATCTCGGACCATTGCGATCGGTCCGATCGCCGACGATCCGACGGTTGCGATCGATCCAAGCCGTGATCCCGATCGGCCACGACCGATCTCTGACCATGGCGATCGGTCCGATTGCCGATGATCCGACGGTTGCGATCGATCCAAGCCTGATCCTGATCGACCATGATCGATCTCGGACCGTTGCGATCAGTCCGATCGCTGACGATCCGACTGTTGCGATCGATCCAAGCCCTGATCCCGATCGGCCACAATCGATCTCGGACCATTACGATCGGTCCGATCGCCGACGATCTGACGGTTGCGATCGATCCAAGCCCTGATCCCGATCGGCCACGACCGATCTCAGACCGTTGCGATCGGTCCGATCGCCGACGATCCGACGGTTGCGATCGATCCAAGCCGTGATCCCGATCGGCCACGACCGATCTCGGACCGTTGCGATCGGTCCGATCGGCGACGATCCGACGGTTGCGATCGATCAAAGCCATGATCGATCTCGGTCGGCGATGAACGATCTCGGACCGTCGCGATCGATCCGATCGGCGACGATCCGACGGTTGCGATCGATCGAAGCCATGATCGATCCCGGTCGGCGATGACCGATCTGACGCATGTACCAAAATTAATTTTTTTAAAACAATTGCGACACAGTTCGTTGCGTCGCAATGTTTTATTTTTTTTTTTATCTTTTAATTATATTTTATAAAATTTAATTTTTTAAAAAATTGCGACGCAATACTTGCGTCGCTAAATTAAAAATTATTTTTATTAATTTACTATTTTATTGCGTGCTATTTAACATAATTAATTTTTTAAAATATTGCGACGCACTCAGTTGCGTCGCAATATTTTTATTTCATAATTATTTTTAAATTTTTATAAAATTTAATTTTTTAAAAAACATTGCGACGCAATACTTGCATCGCTAAATTAAAAATTATTTTTATTAATTTACTATTTTATTGCATCGCTATTGCATCGCTATTTAACATAATTAATTTTTAAAAAAAACTGTTGGCCCAGATTGGCAACCCAAGAGGGGGGGGGTGAATTGGGTTCTTAAAATTTAAGACTTTTTGAAATGTTTTATCAAGTTAACTCAAGATGTGCAAGTGAGAGAAATTAAACTTAAGCAAGCATAATCAGAAATATAAGAGAGATAGAGTGAGAGACAAATGAGCACGGCAAACATAAGGTTTTATAGTGGTTCGGCGCAACCAGCACCTACGTCCACTCCCAAGATTCACTTGGGTCCACACTATAATCTCCCTAGATTACAGCCGAGTTGTTTTCCAAGCTCACAACTCAAACTTGTTGTTTTCCCGGGCGCACAACGAACCCAGCCGGTTTTACACGGGCTTACTAGCACAAAACCCAACTCGTTGTTTTAATAGGGTCACAACGAACCCAAAACGTAAACTATCCCAAGCTTACAACGAGGTACAACTAGCTCCACTGATTCAACCCACTGATTGAATCAGTACAAGAAAATAATTTCTAGATTAAATACAAACAGCTCCTCTAGAGCAGAATAATCAAAATAAAGCTTAGGTTTAGAAAGCCTGATTAAATAAGCTTGAATGCAGGCTTGGCTTCTTTGCTTCTCTTCTCCAACTCTTTGAAGTGTGGAATCAGGCCTCAGCATAGATTCTCCTAGCTTTGGGGCTTTTGGATGTTGGTTGAAGCTTTTCTTCTTTTCTTTCTAGGTTGGAAGATCTTGATTTCCTCTTGGTTGCTTTGAGATCTCCTCTTGAACTTTTTGTAGATTGTAGCTCTGGAGCACACGAATCTCTCTCTTTGATTTCACTCCTTTTGAATCTCTTTTCTTGACTCAAATGATTTTTCCAATAAGCTCTGTTTTTCCCTCTTTTGAAAGATTTTCTTTTTCACCTCTATTGAATTTTTGATTTTGAAAAGAGCTCCTCTATTTATAGATTCTGCAAAAATATATCCGTTAGAACACAGAAATATAGCCGTTATTTGAAAATCTTACCGTTGGAGCTGATGTCATCGTGAAAAATCGCGCCCAGATTTCGCGGAGTCGACTCGAGCTTTGTGGGAGTCGGCTCGAAGTCGATTACTAAAAATAGAAACATTTTAAACGTTAGAGGGTCGACTCGCGAAAAACCAAAGTGTCGGCTCCCGACAGTCGGGGGTCGACTCGAAGAAAATGGGGAGTCGACTCGAGAAGTGCTCAAAAAACATAGTTTCTGTTGTTTGAGCGGAGTCGACTCGCACAGATAGGAGTCGGCTCGCACAGAGTCAGGGGTCGACTCTTGAAATCCAAGGGTCGACTCGAAAATCAGAAATCTCTGTGGTTACAGGAGTCGACTCTGAAACTCTAGAGTCGGCTCCGGAACGTATCAAAAATCAAATTTTTCTGATTGACTTTGAAATTCGTCCCAGAATAATTTTAATAAAATTTTGACTTGAATACATTAATATGACATTAAGCATGATTCAAGACATGTTTCAAGAAATCATGATTGAAAATATAACATGTAAAAATTCCTTTTTGAAATCTTAATATAGAGCTTGAAATTCTTTTTCAATTGATTCAAAACTCAGTGAATTTAACATTGAGAGTCCATTGCTTTTTTGAATAAGCTCAAGGTTTTTGATTAATAAACTCATTATTTCCTTTAATATACTCATGGCTTTTGGAAATCATCAAAATCAATAAAGTTGGGGTAAATAATAATTCCAAATTTCTCAACAATCTCCCCCTTTTTGATGATGACAAAAACATTGAGTATATGCATGTTGTATTGAAAAATTTTCTGAAACCAAAATCAATTTTTATGTTCATTGAGAGGCTCCCCCTAAATGAGATAGCTCCCCCTATGAAACTCAATTTTGTAATTCATTCAAAATTTT